>OOFH01121942.1:1475-11842 GCA_900323355.1 Merlangius merlangus | reverse complement strand
CACACATCCTAATTGTCTCCATCCTTTGGGTGTGAAACCAGCCCTCCCCACCTCCCACGCGCCGACCTCAAATCCCCAGCAAAGATATCCAAGACCTGGCTGGCGCCATTTTGTTTTTTTGGTGCTGCCTTTCTCGACAGTTGACGAAGAACTCCTTGTTCATTCATTTACGACGAAAGATAGGAAAAAGATGAATCGGTGCACTAAAACTAAAGACAGGAAGTTGAGACTGAACGAGTTGTTCAAGAAAGAACCGGTAACAAAGCACTACGCCAAAATACGAGCTGCCAGAAAAGGTAGGATGTTGGGTTGAAGGACATGGCAGACAAAAGACTGCACGCACACACACACACACACACACACACACACACACACACACACACACACACACACACACACACACACACACACACACACACACACACACACACAGTGGGGGACAATTCGAACTAGGACCAGGATGTTTCAATTCAGTCTATGTGATCAACTGTTCCATAACAACTTAAAGCCATTAAGAAAGTTCAACTTTCTCCTTCAAGAAAAAGAGAAAAGATTGAATCAGTCGGACTGTTGTTTATGTATGACTGCTGAAGCACAGGCCAAACTGTTTGCTTTGTCATTTTCCGTAAACTGATCCCAGAAAGAATGGAATGCGTTTTCCCCCCCGAGCAAAAAAATAAAAACACACATACAAAACAAAAGCACGTGATGGCGTTCAACTTCTATGGACATTATTTGGGCTTGTACATCGGGCAGCTATTTTTGTGTGCAAAATCAACAACCCCAACCCCACTTACTCTCGGTCGGGTACAGGGACTGCATGTCGATCTTGTGCACCTCCTTGGCGTAGTACTCCTCCTCGCTCCGTTGGCGCTCGCAGGTCGCGGCGCGCTCGTTGGCTTTCTCCTGCAGCAGGTCCCTCGTGCTGTTGTAAATGGCCACGATGTCACGGGAAACCTCCTCCGGCGCTGGGAAATCCTCCGGGGGGGTCGTGAGCTTGAGTTTGCTCAGGATCTGTCCCCGGATGGCTTCTATTCGCTTCTTCATGAATTGATCCATGTCCAGCGTGCTGCACGTGGATAACGTGAGCGCCACAGTGGCTAAATCCAGAGTGAGGAGAAGGCTGAGGAGAGAGAAGTTCATCTTCACGGACGGGGTTCTTCGGAAGCCCCCTTTTAAGAGTCTCTAACAAAAAAAGTATACTTCAATAGAAATTACGCACAAAAGGGACGAATAGGCCTATGCGTTATCAGCACGTTTCAAAAAGGTTTACATTCACCACCGCGTAGTTTCCAAAAAAAAGAGTATTATTTCTTTCAGCTTTCAGTTATTTGGAAATGTTGGCCTACCTGAAAAATCCATACAGCAGTCTTGGAGCGAAAATCCGTTATTCGGTCTGCGCGTATCGCAGGAATCTATTCCCAGTTTAGAGTAAACGGGTGCGCTGCGTGCGTAAAGGTGCAGACAGATCTAGAAATGTGGCCGCCAATGTCACAGTACTCTGAGAAAATACAACTCTTTCGATAAGTTTCGGACGTACGGAATAAAGACAACTAGTATTTACAGCTGAGCAGTACAGACGTGTAGCCTGCGGGATCGCACACACCTTCACCGCATCAGAGTGCTGCTGACTTTTCCAACGGTGCCCCTTTTTTCTCTCAATGCAAGCTGGGGTTTGACATCACCCTTGCAATCTTCAAGTGGTGTACGAATCTGTCCATTGTGTTTTCCAAAGAAATATCAAAATCCTCTTCAAGTAAATACATAGACGTCAGTCCTGGCGTTTGAGGGGAATTCTCAATATATAAACTCGTGCGTAATTTGGCCAACTCTATATATTCGGGGAAGGGGGGGGGGATGTTAAAAAGAGAAAAAAGATTTTAGGATTTAAAAACACGTAGCCTAGTTCACCGACCTAGAAAAAACAATCTGTGTTTACCTTTGATGCCGCAGCAGAACTTTTCACGAGTATTCCCTCACCCCATCTAGTTGTGGAAAAGTTGAGAAATGAGTTGCACTTCTTTGCGCGCATCAGCGGAGATTTATAGTGGACTTATTTCATCACGTGCCCCTCCTGTTCCAACTAAGCTTGTGGTCACTGCGTTCTATAACCAGAGACTCCTTCAAAACCGAGTGACGGTGCGACGTATAGTAAATATGAGTGCGCACTGTGCCCATCGGGATAGTGCAACGGGTAATGATCCGTGGGCGCCCCGCTCTATGACGCAGGGTCCTAAAGCCGTCTCTCATTCTAGAAAACCAAGGCAAGGCTAAATACTGTGTGGGTTTATAATATAAGGTTAAAAGTTGTCTTTCTGAAACAGTGTAGTTAGCTGCTGGTGCCTCAATGTTTTTTTATCTATCCCTGGTTGCAAGAAAGATTTATAAACTACTTTATTTTTTTTGGTAAACTAGTTAACATCCTCAAAGACAAATCACACAATATAAACATTGCAGGCAGTATAATGTTCATATCAATGTGTAATGTGCTAGTGTCCATTGTTTAATAAAAACATGCTTTTCAAACCCCCCATGGGATAGGTGCACTGTGGTGCTGAGATCACTGTCTACCTGTTCGTGAACATGGCTGGTAAAATGTACCAGAATGAACCACCATCTGGTATGTCAATATAAAATGCTAATGTTCCAGCAAACTTTCCAGGATGGTCACTCAAAAGTAGCAGGTGGGGAAAATCAAATTTAGCACTGTGAAATGCCTTTCAAACATTAATGCCCAATTGAATAGATCTGTTGGGCCGTGCACAATCGTTTTTGAAACGCCTTGTTTGATTTGTGGTTAATACGAAAATGGCAAGGCATACACAGATGATTTAGACTCTGCTGCTGGAGGAATGCGTTTCAGCCCCTGAAAGTTTACATGGCAGGGAGATCAACAATTATCTGTGTCAAACATCATAAACTTTTTGTCCTAGACAGGGTGAATGAAACCATGAAAAGCACTGCCGTTTCCTATCCATTCATGCATCCTTCTAGAGCAACTGCCTGGTTAAGTATACACTGCGATACATACCAGAAATAAAAGCATATTTTCTGTAAATAACAGGATTTAAAAAAAAAGAAGAATATTTGCAAGGGCCTTTTTCCTCCACTATGCCCATACCATCCAGAAATAGCAATTCATCAACAGTGACAGGTCTTGAGCGGCCAGCACCACCACATCGAGCCTGTTTGGTGTAAACCAGATGTTGTCACTAAATCAGAAACCGCAGACAGATGTGAAGCCTGCCGAGGTGTGTGTGTGTGTCTGCGTTTAAGGCGTTCATTGGTGTCCAGAGATGATCAATCCTGTTATGTCAGTTCTGCACTCGCTCGCCCCAAAAATACCTGCTCACCTCAAACCTCTGTGACAACACACCTGGAGATGTGATGTACTCTGAAGAGCCATGCACCTGTGCAGGCAGCATGAGACCGGCAGAAGCACCTGGGTGGAGAGCTTGCGACAGACACCATCTGTGCTGCTGAGGAGGTGATCTGCTGGGGGCTATATGTTCCTGTCGGGGTCACGGGTACACATTAGGGTGACCCAGGTAGAGCAGAGATAAAGTGCAAAGCCAGGATTGGAAGGAGTGACAAAAGAGAGAAGGAAGCAGAGACCGGCGTTCCCATGACACTGTTGCTGGCAGCACAAGGTACAGCTAACTCAGAGGGGCCGTCCTCTTCCGTGGGATCAGAAGTTCCGGGGAAATCGTTTCACCCGGCAGTGTGGCTACTAGGCCCCTAGACATGAAGCAGGGGTCGGGAGCGAACAACAGAGAGAGAGGAGTCAGCAGCTCCCTGGGCATCAGCAGAATCTGATCTGCAGTCAGTCTCAGGAAGAACAGTCAGATGTGGAGAGCCTTTCTTAACAGTAGCTAAAGTGACTAATGGATCGATTTCAAAACATATACAGACACTCAAGTGAGACAGAGTACATAGGGAATACAGTTCAAGTCCAACTGGCTGTTTATTCAAACATTATTAAAAAAAAAACTTATGTACAGGAATAAAATAGGACACGGATGTAGCACAGGTCATACAGCTCCAAGAATGAGACAGTTAAGTTATGTCGTCTGAACATGAGCTCCGGCTCAGAGTCAACACAGCGAAAGCCTCATTTGACCCATGGGGGAAAACAGAAGAGTGTTAACCCTGTTCTCCACAACCTCAGGGACGAAGGACCTCAACGCCAATCCTCCACCCCCACCCCCATTCATCCAAGGCCCAGTGTCATTAGGAACGCGTTTGTAGAGGGCATCAGTCCGAATCGCTGTCCCCTGCACCCTCCTCGGATTTCGGTTGTTCCTCCTCTCCGTCGCTCTGTTTATCCCAGTCTTTCATTTTAGCCCCCATCATGAAGTCGTCTCTGAGGACACTCCAAGACGGCTTCTCGGCAGCAGCCTGTAACCCCAAAGAGTTAATTCAACACATGAATAGAATATTGTGAATGACTACATCCAACATTGCTTCTCCTCAGGATAACCTCTGCTTTAGAGCCATGTGATGGGACATTACAGACAAGTCCAACTCTGGACCGTCTCACTATCTTTAAAAATAACTCAACAGTGCCACCACATGGATAGACAGCATAATTACACCAAAACGATGCAAAGTTTGGCCCCTCTGGTAATTTACATTTACATTTAGGGCATTTAGCAGACGCTTTTATCCAAAGCGACTTACAATAAGTACATTTGTCATAAGAAGTGCAAAAATATATCGCTGTCGGTACAGAAAGGATGTTCATAGAACCAAGTGCAAGTACAACGATCGCTAGGCTAACCAATTAATTATGGTTATGATTTGCTTAGCTTACGATGGTGTACCACCCGTCGTCGTAAGCTAACAATTTTTAAAAGTGTTCACCTACTGACCTTGAGCCACCACAACCAATACAAACTCAATGTAATTTCATTCTTGGCATTGCCCTTTCCCTCCAATAGATGTTAAAGGTCCCATGGCATGCCACCAGGTGTGGTGTGATTAGCCGGTACAACAAGCCATTTCGGAAATCTGCCCCTTATGACCTCACAGGTGGGCGTGTCCACCTAGATGTGTGCTGGATAGATCAGTCTACCAGCCTACCCAGTGGACGGTAGCATCCGGTCACACATCTAGTTGGACACGCCCACCTGTGATGTCATAAGGGGCAGATTTCCAAAACGGCTTGTACCGGCTAATCACGCCACACATGGTGGCATGCCATGGGACCTTTAATACAACTAATGTCAGCTACCTAGCTAGCCAGCCTGCTAAACTCACCACAATCTGCGTATCTTCTCTTTGAAGCTGGCAGTCACAAACACTACAGTCCAGTTCATGGCTTGACTTTAAGTGGTTTTCACCCATTTGACACTAAAGTATTCCTCTCTAAAAAAAAACCGCATCATGTCATAAAGGTAAAGATGGTATTTGTGGTAAACGACCAAGTTCAGTGGTAGCCGTAATCGACGACTGGACTTTCGCGCCGGCGGTAACCGTTCTCACGGTAACAGCGAGCTTCCCCAATCATAGACGCTGTTACACCAAAGGATTGTGGGTACCGGTAGTGTAGGGCTTTTAAATGACAGCGAATAAAACATGTTTCTCTTAAAACCTTTCATTAAATTATGGCATATACCATAGTTCTTTACTCTGCTGTACAAATGGCTTTTAATCAAAACATTGACCCTAATATACCCCCATTATCCAATATTTTGTTGTATAAGTGAATAAAATCATTGCCAGGAAATAAATGACTTAATAGCACTTGAGCTCTGGATGCAACAATCAGTTTAATAAGCTTATATGACGGTATATGTTCATTGTCAATATCAAAAGGTACAAAAACATACTAATGTAATAAGAAACTTAGTAAGCAGTAATATTAACAGTTCCCCAGAGTAACTGGTGAACGAATGCACAGGAACACAATCAGTTGCCTAATCTTGTTCCTATTGTCAGCATGAAACCCTACTTCATGTAGCAGAGCATGTGTCAGAACAACCCAACAAGAAGAACATGCAAGAAATGCAAGGTCTAGTGTGAAGTAAGTAACGTGAAGCCTGGTGACAAACTACGAGGTCCTGTAGACATATTAGTATATAGTGCATGAACGATCATGAATTTATTAACAGGGAAAGGCAATAGATATCACACATTGATAAACAGTCTCCCAGGACCTTGAAAATGTAAATGTAAATCTTTGTGAAAAATGTACAGCAAGACTCCTTCTGATGCTTGGTACACGACTAGACCATCTCTCCGTAAAGTGGTCAGACATCGGTGACAGAGCAACTTAAATAAAGTAATACAAAACATGTGTACAAAACAATGTGCTTCAAAATAAGAGTCCCCCACTGGTGACCACCAGGAGAATTCACCCGATACGTAACCACCCCAATGGGTACACATTCTTTGAAACAAAACGTGAAGACAATAGTGAAAATCGCACCCTTACCACCCCCTCAAAAAAATATAAATATGCTGCAATTTGCCAATGCCCTCAACGCTTCAAACCCTCAAAAGTTTGATCAGAGGTTCAGAAAACGTGAACCAGGCCGTCATCGATTGGCTCTCAATGCTTTATTTGCTGGTCCAGTGTTGAAGGCATCAGAGAGAGCTCTGCCCCGTGTGGTCATGACTCAAACCATAGATTATGAAACTGAATAATTTGGTAGATGTTGGATCTTGAAGCAGCGTTGTATCAATGATGTTATATACAGCGAGGCGTCGATGGAAGGCCCACGTCAGTAGATATGATGTCCAATACGGGATGAAGAAAATAAAAACCGAAATGGTATGGTATGCAATGTCTGATAAGGGAGGGAAAAATAAAGAATAAGAACAGATAAACAAAAGCAGGAAATGAATGGGATATGCTGGAAAAGGATCTATTAATAGCACCACAGCTCAGTTGGCAGAGCCGATAATGGCAGATGTATATCTTATCTGTAGAAAAAATTAAATAAAAAAAGGAAAACATAAAAACAAATAGTATAAATATAATTTAAAAAACAAGGACAATACAAGAAAGGCGTCTTGGATCCAAGTAAAAACTGTTGTAAACACCACCTGGATTGCACATAGACATCCGAATGACGACGACAACGTCCCGACCTCTCAGTCCCCCGGCTTCGGGGAACAGAAAGACAGGGTGGTCCGCTGAGTGGGCGGGTTGAGGGCCAATGGGGGGTAACAAGAGATGGACAAAAGTTGGCGGCTTTCCCGGGGACTGGTTGGTCGCTGGTGTTGCCCAGGGGGTTTGGGGGCGGTCGCTGGGGTCAGCATACGCTGCGCATGCTGCCCTCCTGCTCTGTGGACGCGTCCGTCCGATGGTCCGACTGGGACGAGGTGTACAGGAAGTTACAGCACACGTACAGCGGGAAGGACAGCAGCCGGCTGTCCAGGTTCATCACCACGTACTCCTGAAGGAGGTGGAGGATGGTCAAACAGGCTTCACGTTGCTAGGGCATTAAGCCACGTTTGCGCTGCTTTGCCTACCTGCCTTAAAATCCACTTCCCCACCACCAAATATCTACAGTTAATATCGGAAATGTCAAGTCTTTCCCACATGTTTTGAGATCCAATTTGCCAACTTTTGTTCTTATGTGGTTTTCTATTATATAGTATATTGTCCGTATAAAGGCTGATCTGCAGAGTGGACCAGAATGTGACCTTGTGAGGTCAGGATGGTCTCCCAAGGCTAGGACTGACCTGGTCCCTAGAGTGAGGGTAGGCTGAACTTGTCTTTCTCCAGAGCGAGACTAGCATCGACTTGGTCTTATACAGAGTGAGACCAGGACTGACCAGGTCATCTCCAGAGTGCGACTAGCACTGACAGGGTCTTTATACAGAGTGGGGCTAGGTCTCACCTGCTCTTTCTCCAGAGTGACAATAGGACTGACCTGGCCTGAGGCTAGGACTTACCTGGTCTTTCTCTAGAGTAAGGAGCTGGTGACCCGTTGACCGACTGCACACCAGCTTTCCGTTGCTGTCAAAGGAGGCCAGTCGTAACCTAGCAGGAGAAGAAGTGACAATTGATGTATTCAGACACTAATGTCCTCCTGAAATGTGTTTCCCCCTTACACCAGCAGTGTCCCGAACCCGACACTAGCATTGGCCCCCTGGCACGAGTGTCCCCCGCACACTAGCAGTGGCCCCCTGACACTTATGTCTCTCTGACAGTAGTGTTGTCCCCCCGGCACTAGTGGTACACATAAACGACCCCCTGGTGCAGCTGTGTTTTATTTGAACAAGCTCTTCTTGCTTATCCACACGCGACCCACCTGTAGGCCAGATGTCTGCGAGGTTGCAGGCTGACGGCGCCCCCACATGGCTGACTCAGGGTGTTCCTCTTGAACACGATGTACCGGTTGGTGTAGGTCACCAGGAGGTCAAAACCAAAGTTGAAGCCCGTCCACCGCCAGCAGTACTGTTGAAAACGACTCATTAACATGATGGATGACAGGATCTAATAACTTTAAAGATCCATGACACATCACAGAGGGATTTATCCGATAAGTGTGAAATATCCATGACATATTACAGAGGGATGTACCCAATAAACATTCAATAACCCCAACATTTCACAGAGGGATGTATCCAACAAACGTTAAATAACCACTACATATCACACAGTCAAGTATTCAATATAAACTTTAAAGAACCAAAACATGTCCCAGAGGGATGTATCCTTCCTATAGTTGCATAAAAAATGATATCCATGTCGGAAGGAAACAAGGGAAGCGATTAAAACTCACATCTCCGTCCTTTGCAAGTTTCCGCCCACACCTCATACTGCTCATCTCAAAGTCCTCTTTGTTGGCGTCTTGTGGACTACAACCAGTACATGCAGACACAGTGAGACTTTAAAATGACTGTATTCTTTGATACTACGGCGCAAAACTCAAAAACGACAGTATGTTCCTGTGAAATCTGTATTTTCGTAAACTTTGTTGAAAATGTTTCATCAAAATATCCAAGAGCAGATTTTATCTATCAATTTTTTTCTTAGATTGACATTACCCGGTCACCAAAACAGCCAATAAAAAGGGCCAATTTGAGCCTGAATTATCTCAACCTATGTTTGAAAAAGTTGGGGATTCAAGTAAAGATTCGGTCCAGGATACATCCATAGCACTATGTACCAACTACCTAATTTTTCATCTAGATTACCTTGGTTTAGAGTTTGTTTTTCCTTTAATACAGCAGTGATATATAGAGACAGTCTTGAAGTCTCCATCAGCGGCTGACTTACCCGTTGTCGTTGTCGAACTCTGTGCGGAGCATCGCAAACCACTGGTTCTTATACATGGAGGACAGCCAGTCTGATGTGAAGGACGGGCCGAGGACGGGCCGAGGACGGACAGGTGGACAGGGGATGGAAAGAAGAGGACAGGATGGCCAGAGGATGGACAGGGGTCATCTCAAAGTTTTCCCATCATGCTCAATAATCACCCATTTGCTCCTCAGACCCAACAACCCAAATCCCCGGCTAAACTCCTGTGGGACAGGATGCAGCATCTGGGTGAAGATAAAACAACCTTGCCTAACGCATCGTGTGACAGGTGAAACTGCAGCAGCACTCACCAGCAGGTATTATGTTGTCTCGCTCCAGGATGCGTGCGGACGCCAGGTCGTTGATGATGTACTGCAGGCGGATGTGTTTGAAGACGGAGGGGAAAGGGGCCCCGTCCTCCGTGTCCAGGAACGGTTCTCGCTCACACAGGTCTGAGGAGACGGACGGAGGGAGGAGCTTCAGATTCGTGTCAGGGCCATTCTCACGGTACTATCTGATCCTCTTATTTTTTGAACTGCTCTCCATGACAAGCATTATTGAGAAATGCCAGCAACAAGTCTTGTATTTGCTTGCTTGTATTAGGTGTTCACAACAGGAATGACGGTCGATCTATTACATTTTAAAATCACCCAAGTTCGAGCAACTAATCAACTTCTAGAGGACTATATTATACAAGGTTTTATACCATGGTCTTGGGAAATACTCGATTCTGATTGGCTGCAGGGTGTGCATTAACCCCTGATATATACGGCACCTGCTAAGTTGTTCCAGTCAAATTGTCTGTTCAGCCTTCAAAACGAGAGCTGGTAAATTGTGAAAAATGCATTAAACTGTAATCAGAAAACGTGGTTATATGCTATAGACCCTATAGTATCTGTGGTATAAAGGCTGGGACGAATTTCAAATTATAAATATGTACACTTTATGTTGAAAGTATAGACCGTCTCAATTCCCATTGAGGCAAATGGCGCGGTGATTCGGTCTTCAAAACAAGAGATGGACCATTTTGAAAAATTAATTAAATTGTAATATGAAAACGCGGTTATATAGACCCTAGAGTATCTGTGGTATAAAGGCTGGGACGAATTTC
>OOFH01121888.1:3100-14628 GCA_900323355.1 Merlangius merlangus | reverse complement strand
GCAGAAGACAAAGAGATGTCAGAGCAGTTTGTGGAGGCAGTGATGGAGGACAGTTCCGGTCTTTAACTCCGGAGGAGGAAGGACAGAAGTTTCAGATCCGAGGGATAAGACTCGGCGAGAACATGCTGGAAGCTTCCACACTTCCTCATTGGCTTGCCTTTGTGGCTTTTTCCTATCAGGGTAAAACAATCTTTTCATTTTTTTAATTAAATATTATACAAAAATACATGAACAGTTAATAAAATAGGTCAAATATTAATATTTGTACAAAGAAAGTTTGGGAGTTTGGGTGGAGCAGCAGACTTATTTTCTATATCCCGAGTTTGACTGGTGATAGTCAGCACTGCCATGGGCTTAGGAGCTAAGCTAACTAGCGCTGAGACCTACCAGGGTCCACCTTGATCTTGGACAGGTACCAGTTGAGGATCTCCGTGCGACCTTTGACATCGGGTCGGGGGACGGTGACCTGCATGTCGAACCGCCCGGGCCTCACCAGAGCACTGTCACAGAAAAAGGTTTCAATAAAGTTAGGATGTACAAAATACCTCGCGTTTTAGCATCAACATGGAGACCCACTGCAATGCAAATTAACAGTATATGATATATTTAAATCATACTTTATACAGGAATCATAAAATCAAATCACACCTGTCCAAAGCTTCTGCAAAATTTGTAGCACCGATAACAATGACTCCTTCGTTTGGTTTGAACCTGGAAAGAAAAACTGATTAGAATGGATATTATTACATACAGTATATGATTAAATAAAAGTTTTAAATATTTCATAGTTAAATACATAGAACATTTTTAAATGCAATGCACATTAACTTTGAGTAGACCAAATGAGACCGTCTGAGGACCAGATGTTACCATGTGTACCTAGCACTTTGAGGTCATTGAGTTGATGTAAAGTGCGTATATAAAATGTATTATTATTATAATTATTATTATGTGGACAATGTCAAGAGTCAGTGAGAGGGTGCGAGGACCAACCCGTCCATCTCAGCCAGCAGCTGGTTGATGGTCTGTCTGGAGTAGGGGTGCATGGGCGACTCAATCCTCTTCCCCCCGACACTGTCCAGCTCGTCGATGAAGATCACACACGGGGCGCTTGCCTTCGCCTCCTCTGCAGAGCACAAGGACATCAGAGTGCTTACTATCAGACTGCATCCCTGCTCAGGCTCCTATAGCATGAGGTAGCATAGCATAAAGGTAGCCACATAGCAAAGACATAGCCTCCTTAGCATCAAGATAGCAGGTCATGAAGATGTCGCGGTGCACGGAGATGGTCGCACAGCATTGAAGTAGCATAGCAACATGATAGCATAGCAACATGATAGCATAGCATCAGGTAGCATAGCCTCAGGTAGCATAGCCTCAGGTAGACACAATCGAATGTGGAGCCGGCCTGACCGGACCAACTAGATATGCTCAATCAGGGTAACTGCAGGTTTCAGCAAGTCAAATGTAAGACTTTTTAAGACCTTTTAATACCACCTTGAATGAAATTTAAGACCTAAAACACGCAATGGTGGGGGTTGGCAACAGACTCCAGCCAACTACGGAAACGGACGTCTTCCAGCCAACTGTCCTTGAATTTGCACCTACCCATTGTCACAGATTAGCTAGCAAGCACGCAGATAATCGTTTATATATGCAGCTATCAAGAAAGAAGCCTCTCTACACGTCCTTCCTGAAAAGTCCCACTAGAAAAAAATAATTAAAAAATAGTCCTGCCCCGACAAATGACTTGAGTTACAGTATTTAAGACCAGCATATGACATTTGTAACAAATTTAAGACTTTTTAAGGCCTTAAATTTAGAAACATGAATTTAAGACTTTTTAAGGATGCGCGGACACCCTGTGTTCAATATAGGGCCAAAAGGTTCTGGGTTCGAAGCCAAGCCAGCACTCTACCTGTAGACATCTCGAGCAAGGTTGCCTTACCATCTGGTCAAGCGTCTTTAGATAAAAGTGTGCACTAAATTACTAAAACGTCAAAGAAACAGTACCAACTAATAATAATACATTTTATTTATAACGCACTTTACATCAAATTAATGATCTCAAAGTGCTAAACTACTACTACTGCTATTATAACCTACTGTCCTGTTGAACAAGGGAAGTGACAACGCATTGGTCGTCTTTCAAACAGAGCAGGGTGCTGAACTCACTGAAGAGGTTCCTGATGCGGCTGGCGCCCACGCCCACAAACATCTCGTCGAACTCCGACCCCGAGGCGTAGTAGAAGGGGACGTCGGCCTCCCCGGCCACGGCGCG
This sequence comes from Merlangius merlangus, assembly GCA_900323355.1. Lineage (NCBI taxonomy): Eukaryota > Metazoa > Chordata > Actinopteri > Gadiformes > Gadidae > Merlangius > Merlangius merlangus. Next base: position 12,347 of record OOFH01121888.1, on the reverse strand, counting down.
CGCCAGCAGGGTCTTCCCCGTGCCCGGGGGCCCCACCAGCAGGATGCCTGAGGACAGGGGGCCACAGTTAGTCCCCCCCCGGGGGGCCTCATCACAGGCAGGCCCATAGGGCGGGGAATGGACTCCACACATCGGCCTTAGTCCCTCTCATTTGTTTTAGTGGCGACATCAGGAACAAAAGCAAACATCTGTCCATTTATTGTGGACAAAGGATTTGACTCTGTGCCGTTTTCTGCGTTTTTCTTGTCGTTTTCTAATGTTATCTGGGATATATTGGCTGGTTTGAGTAGACAATGGATGTACGCACCACTGATCACACATTGCTAATGTAAAATATGAGTAATATATGCTGGTATGTATTATGAATTGTAAGGCAGGTCGCACACCAGACGAACCACGGAGCAACGCGTGGAAGATACACAGCTCTGAGGGTTCCACTGGAGCCCTTGATGTGCCCGATGTAATGAGTGACTCTGAGGACACACACACATGAGGGTCCCCAGCCTCCATTTGGTGTCGGGGGTGTGTGGAGTGTGTTTGAAGGGTGGCCCAGGTCAGGGTGATTGGACTCTGGGGCTGGGTGAGGCTGCACACACCATCCACACTCAGGGGAGGTCTCCTTCATATCAACATATAGCACCAGGTCATGTATTGTTGTCTATACAATAAGGCTTTGACTTTTGCCCAAAAATCATATTCGAAGTTCGTTTGTTTATTAATATTCGAATATATTTGAATATTTATTAATAATATTTTGCCCATTAAATGCCTTCAGTGTTCCGATATCCAAACTTCCATGAGTACACTTAAACGAAGTACACTATCCGCACTCACTAAGTGCGCTAATTTTCAGATGTCAGTGTTGTTCCAAATCGAATACCCCGTGGTGCACTAACCGGAAATTACGATCACCACTGCCGCCGCGGCTCCTCCCCCCCAATAAACATCCCGCTTTGAGCGGAGAACTCTTTACGCCAAGCAGCTATAAAGTTATAAAAATTATAAAAACTACAAAATGACTATTAATGAAGCCTATGTGGAAAATGCGCCGACTTTGGCTCAGCCCTCTTCCGCTACGTAGCCAAGATGGCTGCTGTTGAGTACGAAAAGTGTACAACGCTGATCGCCACACACTTCGCGATTTGACCGTTTTGAGAACACCATCCGGGTCCTTTCAGTACACTTATTTTCGCCCGATCTGAATCGGAACGCCCTACGTACTCAAACTTAGGCTATTAAGTACAGATAGTATGGATAGAGATTGGGCTTCGCAAGGGGCTGAGTGGTATTTGAAGTCAGCATTAAAATCTCCTCTCCCCCTAACTATGGGCCGCTGGCCTCCCCCAGCACGGGGCCCTTCTGGGGGCTCCTACCTTTGGGCAGCTTTCCCCCCAGAACAGTGAACTTCTGGGGGTTCCTGAGGAACTCCACGACATCCTGCAGCTCGTTCTTGGCCTCATCCACGCCCTTCACGTGGTCAAAGGTCACGTTCTTCATCTGGACCGGGTCCACGGCCGAGTCCAGGCCCGAGGTGGCTCGGAACCTCACTGTGAACCAATCCACACAAGGTAGTGCTTTAAGCATTGGGAATGCAGAAATCCCTCCATTTAAACACAGACGCACACAAACAAAATTGTTCTTGCCTAACCAGTCATCTCTTTAGTCAGATAGTTGTTAATTAAAACCAATCGTGCCCGTTGATCCACTGGATCGAGCACAGGAGTGGGAATTTTTGGACACCGAAGGAAAGGAGGAGGACTTTCGGGGATTCCAGGTGGACTGGAGAACCGATAATTACCAGCCTCGGACTACAAAGACATGCTCTCGCACACCGGGGGTGAAACAACCGATCCCCTTGGATGTACGAGCTCAGACCCCCACGACCTCAAAGTGGACCCCGGTCTCGAAAACAAATAAACGTTCCTCGGGCTGTGTCTTTGCTTTGGAATTTTAAAGCTACCAGCACGCCGCGATGACTGGAGGCAGACTAAGTGGCTCTACCAAACAAACGTCCCCAGGGCAATGTCAAGGGACCGTTTCGACATGATGAGGTAATTATTTATGTTTTGTTTTCTTGTGCTCTCTTCCGAGTTCCATTCTCTTCTCTTAGAAAACGGAATGGCCAGTAATGATAGTGGTGCTATAGCAATTACTAATGGTGATGATGGTTGATAATGAATAAATACAATAATGTTAGTTATAAATGCAATAATGAATAGCGTAATAAATAGTAATACAATTATGAATAAATATAAATAACATAATAATACAAATAAACACAATGATGGAAATAAAAGTCAGGCTCAAATTCTTTGTCATATATGCATTTTCAGATATCTCCATCTAGAAGATAACTTGGGAACCCTGCCCTGGATAAATCCGATATGCTGTGGAAGATCCGGCGGTTCATGGACCTCCTCTTGCATCAGTTCCAGGCCCTCTGTGAGGTCAATGGGTTTGTGAGCGTGGATGAGTCCATGGTGAAAAACAAGGGACGCCTTGCCTTCCGGCAGTACCTCCCCATTAAGCCGGTGAAGTGGGGGATAAAGGTGTGGGTCATGGCAGAGAGCAATACAGGCTACGTAAACAATGTTCAAGTCTACACAGGGGCCATTGCAGGCAAGACCGAGACAGGCCTGGCTTACCGGATTGTGTCAGACCTGGCTAAACCGTATTTCGGGTCAAACTTGTGCGTACATGGACAACTTTTACATCAGTGTGAAGTCGTTGCTGGATCTGCAGGTCAGGGGTGTGCGAGCGTGCAGCACGGTGCATGCCGGGAGGAAGGACCTCCCTAAAAACAAGGAGCTGACTAAAAAGGCTGGTCTAAACAAAAACACAGAGTCAATGTGGCACAACAGGATGACCTGACCTTCTTTGCTGGCAGGACACCAAAACGGTCATGGTGCTGTCCAACTTCCATGACCCGACAGCTAATGGGGTCAGTGAAGAGGAAAACCGGTGGGCAACGCCAGACTGATGTTTCGGGTGCCAGCATGTCTTGCTGATTATCAGCAGCACATGAAGGGGGGTCAATTTACTGGACCAGATGGTGGCCTACTACCAGATACGCCACCGGTCTACGAAGTGGTGGAGGAGGCTGTTCTTCTACCTCATTAGCGTTGCGGGCTACAATGCCTTTGTCGCTGCCGGGTCTGTGGGTGGACCCGAGTGGAAATACAGGAGGAGCGGCTACAAGGACTGGCTGGGGGGGATCTGCCAGGAGCTGATCGTCCCTGTCACAGCAAGAAGTGCTCCCTGTGTGCTCCCCAACACGAGCTTCTGCTGACCATGATCTGGCCCAGATCCATACCAAGAAGAAGACCTGCAGGGAGTGCTTTCTAAAGCACAGCGGCACCAATGTGCGTCCAGGGTCCACCTTGGTGGGGTGCAAGCAGTGCGATGTCCCTCTGCGCCGCGAGTGCTTCATGTACCACGTTGGTCGTGAGACCAGTTCCACCAGTTCCACCTCAGGACTTTCCCGTGGGTTGTAACTGTAGTTCTGACCTTTACAAGGCTTCTTATTTCATGTGTCTAGGTGCTCCTAGATAATAAGGCTTTGGTAAAATCAGGGCATCTGCAGGTTTCAGCAAGTCAAATGTAAGACTTTTTAAGACCTTTTTAATACCACCTTGAATGAAATTTAAGACCTAAAACACGCGATGGTGGGGGTTGGCAACAGACACGAGCCAACTTCAGAAACGGACGTCTTCCAGCCAACTGTCCTTGAATTTGCACCTACCCATTGTCGCAGACTAGCTAGCAAGCACGCAGATAATGGTTTATATATGCAGCTAGCAAGAAAGAAGCCTCTCTACATGTCCTTCCTGAAAAGTCCCACGAGAAAAATAAAAAAATATATAGTCCTACCCTGACAAATTTAAGACCTTGAGTTACAGTATTTAAGACCAGCATATGACATTTGTAACGAATTTAAGACTTTTTAAGGCCTTAAATTTAGAAACATGAATTTAAGACTTTTTAAGACTTTTTAAGGATGCGCAGACACCCGGAATGTTATTTGTTGTATTTTATATCATTGATTTATACTGTTTTTTCTTCTTAATCTTGTTTTGAGAACTTGGTTGTGCTCAGGGAGCATGCCTTAATAAAACCTGTAGTTCTTACAATGCTTCTTATTTCATGTTTCTAGGTGCTCCAGAGGCTTAGATGTTAAGGTTTATGTAGACGTTGGCAATTCTTACTATTTTCTCTGAAAACCCTCAGGCAATGAGGTTCTTTTTCCTAGAATAGCATAGGATTTTAGCAGGCGTTTTCAGCAGGCGTTTTAGGAGTAAATGGGTTAATCCTAGAAATGAATGAAGGCTGAAGCAAAACCTGCATCAGAAAAAGTGTGTTTACCGGAGAGGAAGGGCGACCTGAACAGACCGTACAGCCCCGCCCCCAGCAGCACCAACAAGATCAACCGGGTCCGCCTCACAGATTCTGGAACACACAAACACACAGCGTGGAACTTAGGAGAGACCCACAACCCACTACCGCTACCTAGTGGAGACCTAGAGCAACTGCACATTTTATCAACCGCTTATTCCAGTGACCAGCATCTGTTTCATGGGATTAATACATCTCTAACATCATTCCGCAAATCACTTAAAAATAATATATATATATATATATATATATATACATATAATTTATTTTTTTTGGGCCGTTTAAAAAAAGCTAAGCAATTGTGTATCAACTATTGCCAATCAATTAATTGATAAAAATGTGTTCTGCTCCAATATCTTTCAATTATAAAGTATAAAAAATATAGAACTGCGTTAAACACACACACAAGACAGAGAGCCAGAGAGAGAGACAGACAGAGACAAAGAGCCAGAGAGAGAGACAGACAGAGACAGAGAGCCAGAGACAGAGACAGAGACAGAGACAAACAGAGAGACAGAGACAGACAGAGAGCCAGAGACAGAGACAGACAGAGAGACAGACAGAGAGACAGAGACAGAGACAGACAGAGAGACAGACAGAGAGAGAGAGAGAGACAGACAGAGACAGACAGAGAGCCAGAGACAGAGAGACAGAGGCCTCCAGTACCTGGAGTCCTCTGGGAGTAGGCCTGGGACTTCATGAAGCCCTCGGTGAAGCCCGTCTTGAAGGCCTCCTGCTGGGCCTCAGGGAGGTTCTTCTGCTTCATCAGCTGGTCCACCGTCTGGGCCTCGCTGCCCTTCTCTCTGCCCAGGAGACTCTGGAGGTCACAGAGTTCCCACTATGAGCCATCTATTCACATGCTGTTAGCGTGGCAGGTCAATGCCCGCCTACAGGGGTCTGGTCGTTCATCGTTTTTCAAGTTGACCGGACGACTTGTACAAACCATAACTTTGTTCATATAAAAAACGTCAACAAATATTGTATCAAATTGTTCCAAAAGCTTTGGGGACAATAGAGCCCATAACTAGGCCTACACTCTGTTGTATAGCCATCCTGCCATGTAAAAAAAAAAAAAGAAAAGCTTACAAGATGCATGCTTGTGTCTGATTTAGAAAACTACTTTTCCAGAGAAAATGAAATTGAAAGAAAAGTATTTTAGCTGTGAAACCGTCTCTTGTTCGACCCCTACCTCAGCACTTAATTCAACATGCACAACCCAAAGCAACTCCTCCCATCCTAGTAATCCCAGGCTATGTGTGTGTAGAGTACCTACAGGACTCTACACGGGGGGAGTCTGTGGGGGATTTATGGGGAGGCTATGAGGTATTTATGGGGAGTTATTATGTTTAAAGTAATGGGTGATGGATTAATTGAGATTCAAATTATGTATAAATGGGTGGACAACTAAAATATACATTTTGTTATTATCCTGTAACTGATAAAAAACTGATAAAAAAACCCCGGATGAACTGAACTAGGGACCCCCACCTTCATGAAGGCTGGGGTGTAGCTCTCCGGCTCTGAGGGAGCCTGGTAGGCGGGGTCCCTCCGCCTGGTGCTCGACTTCAGGGTCTTGAACCCACGACTCTGGACGCCTGCTGTGGGACAGACCGCAGGCAGGAGGATAAGGGTTAACAACCGCTGGCAGGACCATCCTAGTTACCATTACTTATCGGACACACACACACACACACACACACACACTTTGAGTGCTGTCCAAAACAAATCCAGTACAATGATAATGGCTCCAAATGTTTGTACTGCTACCTGGTAAATAGTCCAGCTGTGTGCAAAGTGACTGCAGAGGGCTGTGCTGTTGTCTGTGGAATACCGCCGAGCCAGCCGTTCTCTGAGTAAACCCTTTAGGACAACAACATCATCATCATCCTCATCATCATCACAGGCCGCCTCCATACAGCTCTTTACTGGTGCAACGGTTCACGGATTTCCCGTGATCCGTACGGATCAACCCTCACGGTTCGGGACGCAAGTGATCCGCGGATCGGCTGGTAAAAAAAAAAAGTTGTGCGTTCACGTGATCAGCGCATGTTTAAAAGGACAATTCCGGTATTAACAACATACAGTCTCTGTTGCGTTTTATTTGGCGTTCCGTAAATCCCATTGAAACGGAAACCGGAACCAGAACCGGACATGTTTATGTTTGGTTGTAGTCTTTTCGCTCGGTTCTCCGTATCAACAGCATGGCTAGAACCGAGCGAAAAGACTACAACCAACCTCCCTTGCAATGAGCAATGAGTCTTCCAACCGAAATCAATGGATTTACAAAATGACAAATAAAACACGACAGAAACTGTATTTCGCTACCATACTTGATGAAAAAGAAGATGAGGATGTCTGCATTGCCTTGGGAGAGTGTAGACTCTAAACTCTCCCCAGGCAATGCAGACATCCTGAATTGTAAATCCAGGGTTAGGGATTATTTACTATCCATGTTTTTTTAAATATTGACTATGCTTAAAGGAAGCAGGATTATTTCCTAATTTTTCACTTTATTTTGTTTTTACACATTTGAAGATTTTATTTAAAGTCACATTTGTCTTGTTATTTTTATTGTTGTTGTTGATCCGAAAATGATCCGACCCGTGACTCAAAAGCCGTGACCCGAACCGTGAGTTTTGTGATCCGTTGCACCCCTAGTAATGATGGAAATTCACCACGATCTACTGATTGTGCTTGTTACCTCCCCATCCCTTCTGGCCACGTTGGAGTCAGTCTGGCAAAACGGCTTGGCTGTTATGGAGAAACGGCTCTGAAGACGAGTGCCGTGTTTGAAGTGCCGCTCTGGCAAAGTGATCTCCTTCATTCGCTCTCTCTGTCTCTCTCTCGACCCCGCCAGGCATCGAGGGCAGTGACGACGAGGCTCTGGATACGGGCCACGACGAGGAGCTGAGCCGCTGGGAGCAGGAGCAGATCCGGAAGGGGATCAGCATACCACAGGTGGGCCCCACGCTCGAACCCACTCTCGCTCTCACCCTTTCCCTTCCAACACTTGTCTTAATCACTCACTCGTTCACCTCACAATCCTTTCACGACACGCACTCATTCAGTCGCTCTCGCACACAGATACACTCCGCCTCATTCACTCCTGACACTCTAGCGCTCTCACTCGCTCCTCACACTGCACACACTCGGGTCCTCATTCTCTCTCACTCCGTTACACACTCCCCCTCTGATAGTCCGCCCCCCGGCGTGTTCCCAGGTGCAGAGCAACCCCCCAGAGGACAACACGGCCTACTATCAGAACAGCTACGAGACGCAGCCCTACGGTGCCTCCTACAGCGTGCCCTACAGCTACAGCACTGTGACGCCCGCCGCCGCCGCGGCCCCGGCCCCCCTACTCAACGGGCCCGTCCCCTACAGCGGCCCCGCTGCGGAGCTGGCCCCGGTCTCCTCCGATCTGGTAAAGAAACGCCTACGGGACAGGTAGGTGGAGCGGCAGGCCCGGCGACACCAGCCGTCACCCCCTCAGTAGATCCATTGTCACTAAGGGGCCGGGAGGGTTCGTGAAGACGCTTAAGGCTAGAATGAGGAAGTCGGGTTACAAAGGCCACACCTTTTTGTCTGGGGGTCAAGCAGGCAGAAGACCGTCTGTTTGACTTTTCTGACCTCCCTCCCCATTAAGTCGTGTTACAAGCCTCAGTTAATGGGTAAGTAAGCGGACCACCACTTAGGAGAGAGAGAGAAGCCCTTATATCCGCTCCGAACATGTTTGAGGACAAATGAGCATCACAGAGGCAGTGTCTTGTTTTAATTAGGTTTGCCTTATATGGACAGGATGGTACGCTCATATTTAGTTGAAACGAGTGGGAATACAATTGAGATAGCACAGGGCTGCACGCTGGAGTGGACCCTGCGTCGCTACAAGGTGTAAGACTTCGCGCGCTATCGAGGTGAGCCCTGACCCGACCCTAGCTTACCTCACGCTGTCTTTTCCTCGTGTGTGTGTGTCTGTGTCTGTTTGTGTGTGTGTGTGTGCGTGTGCGTGTGTGCGCGCGCGACTCCTCAGGCTGGGCCAAATGCGCGCGGGCCACGAGGCTAACGCCAAGCGCTACAATCAGATCGTCGACGAGCTCACCGCCTCCGATCTGGCCATTCACCGCCTGGAGGGCTCGTCCAATGACAATGCAGAACAATATAAATTCTTGCAGGAGATGCGAGGGTATGTTGGAGACTTGCTTGAGTGTTTCGGTGAAAAGGTAAGGGATGAGTTCGCCGCTGACATGCGTTTCCCCCCCCCCCCCTCCTTTTTTAGAGTTTGAGCTGTGTGTTTGTATGTCTTCTAAAGGTGACTTCACCCCGTTTGATTGACACTGTGTGAACTGCACCGGTCCGTGCACGTGCAGCACGTGCACGTGCTGCACGTGCTTCAATGTTTGTGTCTATTATAAATTGTAGGTGTCGTCGCAAAAAACAGGTGGACTTATGATAGCTAAAGCATTCTGGGTGATGATATTAACTCTTAGGATCTTCTCTGCACTGGTTTTCAGCACGCTTTCATTACATTCATGAAAAAAATAAATAGGGAATTGGTATGTAATGTTAATGAACGGGTTTGCACTTCCATGTCAATATAAGAGCCAGTATGCGTTGTGCTATAAGAAGTATTTACTGCCAAAGCTGCACTTGTATAGAAGTGTCCTATTCGGAGATGTGCTAACGTGAACGTCCTTAGCGGTGTCTTAATACACATGTTATTTCTGCATGTACATCCTCAATAGTTGTGCACTCTCATCAACCAGTCCAAAAGAACTAACCTGCCTATTTTTAGGGTCGTTCGAGGTCCCCTTTCTTTGGTGTGACAGTTCTTTGGTGAAACACAGGAAGTGACTGCAGG
>OOFH01121850.1:6866-20968 GCA_900323355.1 Merlangius merlangus | reverse complement strand
CATTACAAGCCGATAATACTATTCCTGGATGAACCGTTGACGAAGAACTACCAGTTAATATTAATTATGTGAACCTACCTTCACACTGATTTGAATGAAGGGATGACTGGATGACTGATTTGGTTCATCCTGAGCCGTAGGCTGTGAAGAGGAGAATGTGATCATTAAGGCCTGCAGAATGCTCATAATCTAAAAATATCCAAGTCCATGCGATGACACATCAATTCTGCAATGGCCATACCCTTTTAGATGGTGAGCCAACTGTTTTCATGTTTCAAATATATGAATCACAGCTTTGATGTTTGGGCTGAATATTAACTTTGGCCTCATATTAGGTTTAATAAAATGCATAATAATGAACTGTTCGTTATACATGACTTGAAATCATTTATGAAAATGTGAGAAAATACAGATTGGATTTGAGCTTTCTTTTCCTTACATGCATTGCTTCCACTAGAGGGCACTAGTTCCGTGAAGTAAATGAATAAAACCATTCAAACATAAGTGGTAGACTAAAACGTTGGTCCAAGGAAATTTTAATATTTGTACGATTTGGACTCTCAAAGTTTTGGAGTTTTTTTTTTTTTTAAATAGAAAAAAAAGTTTGTTTACCTCTGTCCTTGTCTCTTTGTACCTGGTCAGCGTAGATATTGTTATCGAACAATCTAACCAACAACAAAAATGATCAAACCGCTACGTGATGGAAATGGAAAGTGGTGGATTAAACAAATATATATATACAAAAAACCATGGTTGAGAACTGAGTGGGGATATGGATGACACATTTGGCTGTGCATATTGATAGTATTTTAATTGAATGTGCTACAATCAATATCTGGCAACATAGACAGCGACACTTTTACTCTACAGCTCTGCAACAGTGCAATGGCATTTTAAACCAATCATCCCTTTTTTTTAAATTAGTCACATATTTCGTTTAAGGCTTCAATACAATGAGGTGAAATTTTAAAGCCCAGTTAAGTTGTTAGTACTGTATACCTCCAGTTGATAGATGTGAGACCACAGAATCTACACAAAACCCCATCATAAAAGCATTAAAAGTAAAGGATTACAAAACTATACAAGGGGAAAATAAATCATTTTTCTCTAATGCAGCTCAACAATGACTCGAACAAACGTTGACAAACATAGCATTTAAAATAATAACACCTTGCCAGCACTCATTCCCATTGTGTTGATCTTTACATTACTGTTCTGAAATGTGCATTTTACATGTGGTTCTTCTGGCAGCAACGGCTTTCGGCATTATGGTCTGTATTAGTGTGCACGTAAATATTTTCAAAGTAATCATAAGGGGCTATATTTTAATCTAAGGGCCTCGCCGGCCACGGGAGGGCCAGACAGAGGGGCCCTCCTACACCAGCGAGGTGGTGCTCTCCGGGTTCACCTTCAGCGAGCGGGTGCTCTTCCTCAGGTCCTGCAGCTGCTTGGCGGGCTTGCCCACGGCCTCCTCGAAGCGCAGCTCCACCACGGGCAGCACCGTGTCGTGCAGGAAGGAGGCGTTGTGCACCACGAAGGCCTTCTTCTCGCCGTCCTGCTCGCAGCGCAGGCTGTAGTCCACGTGCTGCACCGCCACCAGGATGATCTCCCGCAGGCTCTCCAGCAGCACCATGTGCAGCTCGGCCACGTACAGCTTCAGGCCCTCCTCCAGGAAGCCCATCATCTGCTTGGTGAAGGCCACCACCGTGTAGCTCAGGTTCACCCAGCAGTCGTCGCCCGTGTACTGCTCAAAGTCGCCGATGCCGCTGACGCGCATCTCCTCCTGCGGAGGGGAGACCCGGGGACGTGTGGTTAGCATACATTACAGGTACGTGCTACTGGCAGCTTTAGTTTTATTAATGTCTACTGATTACACTCATTATTATATTGGTCACATAATTGATGCTCAAACGACGAGACACGCTTGGATTGCGTGGCCTTTTTTATCCAACAATTGAATCGTAAATCTAACATCGATTTTAATATAAATATAGAGGAAAATATATAGAAGAATAAGAAAATAATGTACATTGTGTACTAATTCATCAAATCTATCTAGGATGCGATCGTAAGCCCTTAGTTAATCCGCCCTCCAACAATACATTGCTTAATCAGTCCTAACCCATACAGTCACACAGAGAAGCACTCAAAAAACCCAAGCTGGACTCTACCTTTAGTTTGGCCAGGGCCTCTGGGGTCATGAGGTTCATACGCCGCCACATCTCCTCAGAGTTGCGGTGCTTGGTGGCCTCGATGATGATGTCCTTGTAGCTGAGCAGGGCCGTCTTGACGTCCTTTACCAGCATGGACTGCAGCGTGAAGCTCAGGTCCAGGCCAATGTCGCTCAGCTGCTTGCAGTGCTCCTTGGCCACCTTCACGCACTCCGCCGCTGTCGTCAGGCTCTCCTGGCTGTCAAACACCTGGAAATAACAAAGTCGCTCGTGAGAAGAGTATTATGCAGGCAGTTTGGTGGGAAAACAGGGGAAGGGGCAACTTGCCTAGAGGTGGCCTCCGTAACCTGTAACCGCTTTTAGGATGGACTTTGCCGGTGATTTTTCTTTAATATGATTGATATACTTTCCCCCCTCGATTAGTTTTACACTTTCATTTGTTATTAGTTGGCGAAATGGATCGTTAATTTGAAAAGGCTCTCCTGATAAAATGAAAGGTAAAATACAATGACACTAGCCGTGGCCTTATTGAGAGCCCATTGTGAAGCCTATTGTGCAAAAATTAAGAAAATAAACCCTGTTTCAGCAGCCCATTTAGGAGTTTAGGACCAACAACAACATGGCCACTATTAAGCCATGTTCACATTTTGTTAGATAAACGCATCCTGCAAACTGAGGATCAATATGGCTCAAAACCACCATATAAGGAAAAGGGAAATTCAAGCCAAAGATGTTCCAGCCACCTCCGGACCATACCAGTCACACCAGAACCAAATTAAGTTTCAGTGACGAAACCCTCTCTCTCCGCCAATGCACACACATGGCGTTTCCTCCTCGACCGCCCACACACCTGCTTGCTGAAGGCACTGACGAACATCCTCATGGCCGAGCGGGACCAGACCACGAACGCTGAGTAGCAGCCCGTGTTTCCGGCAAAGTCCATCTCAAACTCCTTGGCAGTCTCCAGCAGGCTGGTGAAGAAGATGTTGCACAGCTTGTGGATGTAGAGCAGGGTGGCGCCCTCGATGCGCAGCTGGCGTATGGCCGTCTGCACGGCCGCTGCGCGGTTCTTCAGAAACAGCTCGCAAGCCTTGGTGGATTGGCCTTGGGGGGGGGATAAGAGCATACAGGTCATCAATTGTCAAAAGTTCCTTTGGAACACGAAGTTCTGATGTGCGCACATGTTTTCACTTGTTTAACAGTAGAAGGATTGCTTTGATGACTCATTTTTTGAGATTATGACATGTAAATGGGTCAGTTGAAGTGGGTTGGGGTTACAAATACACAATGGTGGATTTCAAAAGCACCAACCACTTATATATACCCTTTAACAGACTAAATTGTCATTGAGGAAAATGAATCAGCATTAGTAAATACTAGCCATTTGTAAGATCATTATTCAAGGCTAGAGCTGGACTCATGAGACAGCAACTGACCTAGTCTGACCAGCTGGGACACGGCCCGGCGGGTGGCCTTGGGTCCGCCACGGAGCGACCGGTCCGGGGACAGCTCAAACACCAGCACCTCCGTCAGCTGACGTACGCGCTCCTCCACCTTGCCCCGGAGCTCCTTGACGCTCTGTGTGACGGGTTGGTCGCGGAGGTACTCGTTGAGTTTGTCCAGCAGGTCCACGGCGCCCTCAAAGTCCCGCTGAGCAATGCACACATCCAGGTCTTCCGGAAGCTCCTGGATCCACTCCATGCCCAGGTCCACCACGGCACCTCCCGAGTCGGGAGGCAGGTCTTCCTCCTCGTCGTCGAAGGGGTTGGTTGACACCTCAGGTCGCTGTGGGGAGCTGGGCATCTCCTCCTCCTTCTTGCGTTTGTCCTTGGTGACTTTGTTCTTCTTGGTTTCGTCCAGAATCTCCAGCCATTCCTTTTTTACTTTGCTGTTTTCCGCCTGGAAGATGCGGCTGTCTGGGAACATGAGGATCTTAAACATGTCCTTCATGGGCGGGTGCTCCTTCACGTTGACCACAGCAAAGCTCTCCAAATCATACAGGGCGTTGTATTTATACTTCACCGTACCCCGGCGATTGGGCAGCCAGGTGGCAATAAGCAGGCAGTCGTTCATTAGAAAAGCATGCACTCTCTGGAGTGGGTTCATGTTTTCAACATCAAATTCAGCAAGGTCCCCATTGTACACCAAGTGCCTTCCCGGAGTGTCCATGATGTTCTTACCCCCCTCGACTTTCTCTAGTAGTGACGTCAGAGTCCTCTGCTTTACTTCTTCAGTTTCCTTTGGGAAGGCGGCTAGCATCTCTTTTGAAGTTTCATCCTTGTCTGTTGACAACAAGGCCTGTGTGATGCTCTCCATTATGCTCTTCTGCTCTGTAAGAATATGACTGAGCTGGTACATCTCACTCTCCAAGTAGGAGATTTCTTTGGCCGTCTCAATAAACTGCCTGTAATTCTTATAGACATTTTTCTTCAGGTTTTGCGCAGTTTCATCGGCCAATGTCTGTATTTTTTGACGATGTTCCTGCAAATCCCTGTCGCCATCGGATTGCTGTGACAGCTGCTTGACGTAGTTTTGCGGATCAAAATTAGCAGATTCCAACTGCTTTCGCAGCCGACTTCCAGTTTCTGACATTTTTAAACCAATGCCTTCTTTAATTGTACGATGTAGGGGCTGTATATACTAAATTCTAAATCAACCTAGCTCCCGTCAGCTTGCAACCCAAACAGGAAGCTACAACAAGGTTGACGCCTTGAAACGTCACGAGTTGCAGAAAGTAGTTGGCCGACCATACACGTCTCCAATGCAAATATTGCTTTTGATTAAAGCTATTTGAAACCTATAATAATATAATATAATAATTGTGAATAATTGATGACAATATATATTTATGACTCTACTTTAACTGTGTACTGGATAGTATAGTCCTATGAACTTGTTATTATGCAATGATTGAATGAGTTAATGGATTAAAACTCCGGAATGAACTACGTTTCCTAGCGTCCCTTTCGAACCAGTGCAACCGCAAAGCGAAACGTCAACAAAGAACGGTCTGAAAGAATTTGGCTTCCGCTCTTAATGTTAGCTATATTATATTCACCCCTTTTCATGTCGTTTTCATGGACTTTAAAATGACTTTTATCATCGTCTACCAGCGCATAATGATGTAACGTTAACCTTTGCGAGCTAGCTATACTCATTGTTCTGTACATCCCTGACACTGACACATCATCTATTTCAACATGGACGAAGACTTTTTGGTTGCTCTGCAGCTACAGGAACAGTTCGACAACGAATATGAATCCTCCTTATTATCACCAACGAACTTTCAAGAGAATAGCGTTGAGCAAAGTAGTAAAAAACGAAAAATAGAATCGGGAGGTAATGGTATTCCATGGACAAACCGAGTGGAAAGGCCGATGTCCATCGTGGATGAGTCCTGGGAGATCTTGGACCCCAGCCCTGATGTTCGAGCTATGTTTTTGGAGTTCAATGCCATGTTCTTCGAGGGCAAGCTCAGTGGAGTCGAGGTCAAATGGAGCCCAAGAATGACGCTGTAAATGACCATTAATCAAATACTATTAATTCTCTGTTCACACGCGTACAATCAGAATGATGCATGGTGTATTTCCCTGATTCAGCACATGACGAAATAGTGATAGCTTGTTGACAAGAAGCAGTAACCGATATTGTCTACATAATTGTATTTGTGTACATTGTGTTTGTTCTGTCCAGTTGTGCAGGTGTGTGTTCTTACGAAGGCCGCGGTGGACTGTGTTCAATTAGACTCAGTGAGCCGCTGTTGAAGCTCAGACCCAGGCGGGACCTGGTGCAGGTAATTGCATGATGTGTTTTATTATTTGCACACTTTCCATAACATTGGGGAAAGAAACGTAGCAAATGCATCACATAAACAGTCAAGGCCTCGAATTCTACCTCACAGCTCTTAGCTATGTCCAATACCAGAATCATCTGGTATTGGATGAATAGCAATATGCATGTCACTATATCAAGGGTCGCTCTATGTAAACATTCACAATATTTCACCCTCAATTTCCCCCCACCAGACTCTCCTCCATGAGATGATCCATGCGCTGCTGTTTGTGACCCAGAACAACAGAGACAGAGATGGACATGGGCCTGAGTTCTGCAAGCACATGGAAAGGATCAACACAGCCACTGGGACCAAAATAACTGTGTGTTGCTATTGTAAACTGTTTTTAATCCCTCGCAATATCTGTTCGCAAAATATAAAATACCAAATATAAGGCATAGATTCAACTTAAAGTATATCAACAATTCTATAATTGACGTCCAAGAAGGAACTAGTCACAGCTGGCTCATCAGGTAGCCAACCGTATACACACACACACACACACACACACACACACACACACACACACACACACACACACACACACACACACAACATATTTAAATGGTGTGTAGGAACTGTATAAGCCTTTTCAATGGAAAGACTTTCTACTCATTGAAAGGTCATCAGTATTTATATAGAGTCATCTTGATTCTATTTGATTTCGATTTTCTGAGGTCAAGGTGTTTTAATTAATGTATTACAATTATTCAATCATCCTTTGGAGTGTAATATCTGGGGCCTTGTTTTTGTTTAGCACAGTCTAGGAAGTCTATTGACATGTATGACACACAATCAAATCTATTTGACCCTCTTTCCTTTACTGCCTTTATGAAGGGCTCTATTTACCGGCAGCCATTGTTTTAGTAATTTCACCTTCACTCTTTTTTTTATTTGTATTCACCATCTCTCTCCCATCTGGTCAGGTCTACCACAGCTTCACCGATGAGGTCGACCTGTATCGGCAACACTGGTGGAAATGCGATGGCCCCTGCCAGCATCGAAAGCCTTACTTTGGATTCGTGAAGAGGGCCATGAACCGGGCCCCATCTGCCAACGACCCCTGGTGGGGAGACCACCAGAGGACCTGCGGTGGGACTTACAACAAGGTGAAGGAGCCCGAAGGCTACGGGAAGAAGAGAGGCAAGGCAGAGTCTGGAAGGGCACAGTCTGGCAAGGACAAGATGGCAGGGGGCAAAAAGCCAGTGGGGAGTGCAAAACCATCTAGCACAACCACAGCCAGTGAGTAAACTCTTCATAACCTAACCTTCTACTTTATTTCACACATTTGTGCTGTGTTGCTAAATACTATTTGGTAAAAAATCTGTAATTAATTTTGGTCTTTTGTATTCTAAACGTTCAGGTTCCGGGTCGCAGGACATCAGAAACATGATCCCATTTAGTGGGAAGGGCGTTCTTCTTGGGGGGTCACAGCCCTCCGCTTCTCCAAAATCACCAGAGCCTGTTTGGAAAAGACCTTTCCCTAGCCCTGTTTCCTCTCCCAAACGACCCCCATTCTCACCTCCATCCCAAAACAATGTTGGCTCTCCCACGGACGCCTTTCTGGGTTCTCTGGGCAAGAACAGTTCTGGCACCTTGCCCCTGAATAAGCCGCCCACAAAGCGCTCTGTGAGCAACAGCAAGTACTTTGTCAGCATCAATGGCTCGCCGGTTAGAGTACCCAAACCTTACAGTGGCAACGTTGGACCAGGGTCCGTCAAGCAACACACCCCCGGAGGACACATTCTAAACGCTAAGCAGAAGTCTGTGAAAGAGCTTTTTGATAGTTTCAGCATAACTGAGAGCCCGAAGCCCTTAACAGACAGCAATGGAAAGACTCCCTCATCAACCAGACAACAGGTCAAACCTCCATCTACCCTCTCAAAGTATCCAACCGGGGCTCCCACAATGTCAAAACCGAGCCCTACCAAACCGAGCCAGTCCAAGTATTTTGGCAGTCAGGGTGTGGCTGGAGCTGCCTCCGTTTCTGCAGTCCCCTCCAGGAAGAGGTCGTGGGACGAGCGCGGTGGCACTCCTAATCTCTTAGACTTCTTCAGCAAAAAGGCTGGAGGCTCGGGGTTACCCCAAGGCCAGGCGAGGGTAACGGGAAGCGGGGCCTCCGCTGCGTCCGGCTCCTCTGGAGAGCACCAAAAAACTGCCACTGCCACAGTAACCAGCAGCACCGCCACCACTTCCTCGTCACACTTCCCATCGTCTTCTGCTGCGTCGTCCTCGTCCACTGCACTGCCTAACACCAGCTCTTCCTCTGTCCCTCTACCGCTGATGGTCAGCTGCCCTGTGTGCCAAGTAAAGGTACAGGAGTCCAAGATCAATGAGCATCTCGACTCCTGTCTTTGTTAAGGAGGGCGGTGAATGTGGACAGAATGTCGATAAATTGTTGTATTACTCCTGACTTCCGATGAGTGAAAATACAAGTTTGCAGATTCTTTGTTCTTGACCAACTGTTTAATTCAGGGAGATGGGTTGTTATTGTGGTTCTACTGCAGGTAAGCTCTTAATGAAGTAGAGAGGTACTTCATAGAGCGCTAGTAATAATAAGGCGAAGGCACACCATTTTCGCGTTCGGGATTGTTTTAGGTTGTGCTTTTATTTAATTTTATTAAAATGCTCACTAAGACTTGGAGATTACCTATGTTAACTGCAACTTGAGTGCTGCTCTGAAAGACTGGGCCTTACAACCAAATAATCTTCATTTCATTGATGCCTCCTAATATTATGGCAAAGAGATAGCACCAGATATAAAAATCATAAAAGTCTTCCTTTTCTTTTAATTATGTGGAAGTTCATGCCTCTATTGGAACTAAACTATGGAAAATATATTATATATAATTCAGCCTCTGCTGTAGCGCAAACTATATCTACCTCTCTTAAAGGTTAAAAGGAGTGTTGGGACTGCCATTCTTATAGATTTGCTGATCTGTAGCCGGCACAGGCGATGTTTCACTGCTCATTTTGGTGCTATCACATTTCAACAGGGCCAGCTATGGTATCCGCTTCCTTTGCCCATAAGAATTCCCGGTGCTTTCTGCTTTGGCAAGCATTCGCAAGGGCGTGTGCCTCTGACCTTGATGGTCAATGAATGAGGATGTGCCAGTTTAATTCAATCATTCACATTTAAAGTATTGGAAAAAATAAAGTTACTATGTGGTTAAAAGGTTTTATTGTGGCAATTCTCCTCACTCTTTTTTGTGGAGGGCAAATTATTGCATTGCTACAATATAAGAGGATGTGAATGCTACTTTTTATATGTTATTTTGTAATACATATTTTTAGATGTGTTGAATTCCTAAGCAAATAAAAGTTTGTTTTAAACTTTTCTTTTGCATGGATATGATTTATAACCAACATATTTATTTTTAAAATGTATTCTATTTTGTGGAAGAACCTTGTGTTGAACATAACATATGGCCATACAGAACTGGATTCTGTGTCACCACTTATAACAATTGCCCTTACAGAGAAGGTTTTGTTAATAAGCTTTATTCACTATACTCATTCTGCCATTTTTTCAGAATACTTTTTCCCTTTTTGAAAATTTTGAAAGAATACGATTATTATACGATTTGACCCAACGTTTTTAATTCACTTAATTTAAGAACCAGACCGGGCTGTACACTAGCCACCAGATGTGCTAGATCTTCAAGTGTCTTTCAAGTGTTATTTCTTCAGGTTGGGAATCAATGGGGACATCTGCCAGAGGGAATTCGGGGACTAGGGATAAAACAGAAAGGGGGAGTGATGGATAATGGAGGAAGATTGATGTTAAGGACAGCTGGTGACTAGGGCGTCCAGACTAAGGAAGGGTGTGATGTGGGGGGGTTGGAGAGTAAGAGTCAAGGGTAAGAATCTGAGAATGGGCAGGACAAATGGGTGGAAGAGTGTCTTGGAGAGGCAGGCTCAACATAACACACAGACTTATAGACATGCCATGTTCCCAACACTTGGCTCTGTTATTGGATGGTAACACAAATTAGCTAAGCCCATTATAAATATACATTCTTGATTCACGGAAAACCGCTTTCTCTTGCCATTCCTTCCATGGCACATGATTTAGATGTAGATTCCAATCTATAGACTTCTGATCTTAAGATTTTAGGGCATGGTGAGGTGGAGGCATGCATTCATGATGCACTCCTTTGATGCTGGAGTAATAGCAGGTTAAACACCGGTGTGGTTCCCAAAAAAAAAGATTGGGACTGCCGTGTTTATTAAGTCTGCCAGAGCTGCAATGCCTTCCTGTGCTTGCTGGGGAAAACAAAGCCATCTTGGCTTTGCCGTACGTCTCCCTAGAAGTTAGGGGAGGGAGGGAAGGAAGGAAGGAAGGAAGGAAGGAAGGAAGGAAGGAAGGAAGGAAGGAAGGAAGGAAGGAAGGAAGGAAGGAAGGAAGGAAGGAAGGAAGGAAGGAAGGAAGGAGAAAAGCATTGAAGGAAAGAAGGAGGATAAGAGACAGCACCTTGCTATTGAACACCTGGAGAATACTGTTTTTATCGGATTCCTTCCGCGTCTGCTTTCCTTTTCCGCATCGAAGAGGACTTGAAAGCACCTTTGAGGCGTTCCGGCATTCGGTTGGAAGTATACTGGGGGGGTGCGGGCGGCCTGGGCAGGGCTGGGCCAGGCGTCTCTCTCCCTCCATCCATAAGTCAAAAGGGGAAATCTCTAAAGGTCCAGAGGAGCAGAGGTCCAGAGCGCCACCCCCCACCACTCTTCAGAGTAGGGCTTCCCCAGGGTGGAGAGTCTACCTTGGGGCCCATGCACCTTTGCAGCAGACCCTCCTCAAAAGCTTTCCTAAAAGCTTTCCCGCTCGGGAGCAGCAACGTAGAGCAGCGTTGTTTCCTCTTGGAGAGGGATGCGGTGGTATTCAAAACTTGGTCTCGACTCTCTGTCTGGTTTGGTCATTGTATGTTACTTTAAGGATAAAATGTTAAGTATAAAAATATAAAGACACATGTATAAAATAGGGTCGTATTGGAAGTTGACATACATTTCACTGGCAATTAATTCCTTCATTTAAGCTTTTTTGAACAGGTGTCCTCACAAGCAGCTGGCCTCCATTGACTCGTCCTCTCTCATCAAACTTCCACCCAAGCAGAGGTGGACCCTTTAGAATATATAAATTATAATCAGGAGGCAGAATTGATACAATTGTGATTAATTTATGTTATTTCATTTTTAAGATATAGCACTTTATTATAATTGATCAAAACAGCAGCCAGCCTTTGAAGAGCATTCCCCTCGGGGATAGCTTCAAACAGTATCAATTATAGAAATAGACTCGCAGGAGCGCACTCAATCCCCTATCAATAAAGTATTCAATGCCAATTGCCTGGAGATTAGGGAGGAGAAGAACTGAGCACAAACCCACTGGATTGCCTTAATCTACTGTGCGGCGGATGCTTCAGTATGATCAAACAGTAGATATTCCAATCAACCAGTGAACTAGAGCAACAGCAACACACACACACACACACACACACGTACATCTACAGTGATGGCCTGGTGGGAACATCTCCCGAGCCTCGAGCGATTCGTGTGAATCAAGACATGGTGCTCAGCATGGCCTGTCTCAGCGTGCTGCTCAGAGCTCTTCCAGAGCTGGGGTTGGGGGGCTCATGAGGATGGATGGCAAGGTTCACTGTAAATAACATCATGCTCCGTCAAAGGCATTCTTAGAGAGAAGGCAATCCTGCAGAAATATCTTTTGCACGAGTTAAGTGACTTTGTTTATCTTTTGCCTGATAATTCATCCTCAATGATGATGATCAGGAATTTTACCATTGAAATGAAACCTTTTTTAATTGGTAGCACTTTTTTATATTCCTGTGAAAATGTCATTATTTCTGAGTTAATCCACATAACTGAATGCGTGGTGAGCAGTAAAAGGGGCTGAGTATACGCTGGGAAACTAATAATTTACCAGCATGCTCTTTCCTCCGCTAATGGTCTTGTGAAGGACTGAGAAATTATTATAACGATAGAGATATATAAATATATATAGATCTATCTATCTATCTATCTATCTATCTATCTATCTATCTATCTATCTATCTAGATATATATTAGGGGTGTGACGATACACTCAGCTCACGAGACGAGACGAGACACGATATTGAGACGAGACGAGATTTAAAAAAAACTACAATGACAAAATATATGACTGGAACAACAGACTTTTATTTAACCGATTATATATTAAATTATAACTTAAACGCTTAAGAACTTAAATTAAACTTAGAACTTTAACTTAGAAACTTAAACTACAATTTAAAA
Organism: Merlangius merlangus; assembly: GCA_900323355.1. Taxonomy (NCBI): domain Eukaryota; kingdom Metazoa; phylum Chordata; class Actinopteri; order Gadiformes; family Gadidae; genus Merlangius; species Merlangius merlangus. Next base: position 8,677 of record OOFH01121850.1, on the reverse strand, counting down.
AAGTTAAAGTAAAATAAATTAAATTAAAGTGCAATAGCATTATCAACAGTCAGAATATCAAAACATAACCAATACTGTACGCACGGCTTCACTCGATACCCAGGGTGAAACACAGGAAGAAGAAAAACAAATCTTAAAAAAAAAAAAAATCTCTCGAGACTGTTTTTTAACACGACGGGTAATATCGTAGAGTTTAATCTCGCGAGATCTCGTGGCACGAGATCTCGTCCCACCCCTACTGTGCAACCATACAAATGATTGATTAAACCGTTCAGGAGGCTTCTAGTCCAACTCTCACTCTGCAAAGTAAGAGTTATGATCAATGTCTGCCCTTTCAAAGAGGTATAGCCTAATGGACATTTGTTGAAGAAATATGTACCCTATATGGCATCCATGCCCCCTACTGAGAATGGTCAGTAAGAGGGAATGTTGTCATTGTTTTGACATTGTTTTGACATAGTGGAGATTCCTGGCCGTGTTTGACGGCACATAGCGGGAAAGAACAAGGATTGGGCAGCATTGGCAGAGGAGTACACCCTTGATGAAAGTGGTTATTTTGGAGAGCCATGCACAGTGGTTCATAGGGTACAGATGTACATGCCAGCTCCTAATGCACTTGTGTCAGAGACTGGAGGGAAACAGTGGTGATGGGGGTGTGACGAGAGAGGTGATGGCTCAAATGTCGTCAATTACTGTCAGACAACTGGAGAAAAGCTATCAGGCAATGCTTCAATAGACAGTTCTATATCACAATTGTGTGGTTTAGAAAGCAATCAGAGTTATGCCTTCTACAGCATTGCCTTCATAGTAATTACAAATGTTACTTTATTGCTTTGAATTCAATACAAGTCAAATATCTTATTATTACATTCTGTCACATATCTTGTCATTCCTAATGTCTAACATTAGGAATGCAGGTAAGGGTTAGGGTAAGTAACAAATCTACCTAGAACGCACAACAGGGGCCATCATCAGATTGGCAAAAGCCAATCTGATGATTGCATACAATCCATTGCTCGTTTGGCAAGCATTGCGTTGTAAGAGGCCAGAGATTACTTTTCATTTTAACATAAGCACTCTATATAAACATTTCCAGCTTGATTACGTTTTCAGTAGGGACGATGGTCTCTGGTCCTTGGTTGGGACAACCCTATCCCGAACCCCATTTTCTAGTGCTCCCCAAACATCCCTACGAAGACATAAAATGTAAACATCCTATGTGGAGTATATTCCCCATTTAGGCCTAACAGGGACTTTGGGGCCTCAGATCTCTATGTCTTTCTCTTTGCCTCACCCTTCTTTAGATGAAGCCGGTCACCTGCTCCAGACCCATACACCCCTTGCTTCATTACCTAGAATAATCACTGGGATTACTTGGCTGTTTCGATTCCTAGGCCTGTTCGCACTGACTTGTGAATAGCCAGTAAGAATAAGAGTCAAAATGGCACCAGCACTCATAATCTTCCTGCCTGCTGGATCTATCCTGTCTGAACTAATGCAATGTGCACATGTGCAGAGCTGGCGGCGTGAAAACGCCAACTCATCTGAGTGAGCAGTGGGAGAGATTGAAAAATAAATGGTTGTGTATGTTTGATTGACAAGTTATGATTCTGGGTATTGGATTCAATTTTGAGGGACAGAATTTGCCAGACGTAGTTTCCAAAAGACTATTCAAAATTCAAATTAACATTCATATTATTTCCTGATGATAGGGATGTATAAACCTGTGCGCCTTGGAGCAGTGGGCTGGTTGGATATGTCAAACTTCTGATAATATAATGAATAATATATAAATAGTATAACTATTATTA
>OOFH01121848.1:2546-15023 GCA_900323355.1 Merlangius merlangus | reverse complement strand
AGTAAACAGAAGTTATACCGGATAGGCGGTGCAAAAAAGAATAAAGAAACCGAATAAACCAACAAAGAAACTAACAAAAATGAAGCCAGAAATTATAATTTTATTTTTTATCTCTTATCTTTTATTGGAGGAGTTGGAGAATACTCACCGTCGGAGTTTTAAGGATCACTTATTTGTTTTTTTAACGATACAAATTAGTATTTTAACATTTGTATCGTTAAATACTTGAGTGACTGGAAACCAAATACTTACATTTAAATGCAAAACTCAAATCTACATTCTCCGCCATTGTTTCTTTCTTTTGATGGAGTGCGCAATGAATCTTGGGAGGGATACGTTTGGCCGTGAAGGATCTTGGGATACGTTGGGCCGTGAAGGATACAACCGATGCGTCCTTCAAATCCGGGAAAAGAAGGCTGCATTCGTAGGCCGCATTTGAAGGACCCTTGGAATTGGGACAGCACTTGGCGCGTCGCTGTGACGCAATCGGCGTCGACGCATCTTTCGAATGCAGCCTTCCGAAGGATGCGTCCTAGGAAATGGGACACAGCCTACATGTCTTAATGCATTTCACACAACTACTGAAAGAGTAAAGTTTTGCTTTTCCTTGTCATCCATCTTTTATAGGTGCAAGGCAAGATTTGTCCAATGTTTTTATTTCCATTTTGAATTTGATTGAAGAAGGACTATACTACTATAAAACCTATCATCTGTCTTTGCAGTGGACTTTGTGCTGCAACATCCAAGAGAGGGAGATGAGGCCAAGGTGAAGGAATGCCCCTCTCATTATGCTGAGTAAGTCTTTCCCACGAAATAGGATTAGGCCCACATGCGATTTCTTCTTCTGAGATTAAAATCAGAATTCAGATTTTATTCTCAGTTTTCCGACTTTATTCTGAATTTAAATTTAGAACTCCAAAAAAAACTCCCCCTCCAATATTTATTGTGTGAGGGAACATTTAATATTTGTGTGCTCTTTGGAACACTTAGAGAGCCATTTAACCCGAAAAATATTTGTATGTTTTTAAACGTGGTAATTTGACTTTTATAATTGTTCACTGTAACAGAAATAAATCCCCAATTCAGAGTAGAAATAGGTTAATTCCTATATTATTCCAATTCTCATCAAAACACTTTGTGAACGTTCCACACTGCTGCGAAGGTGGTGGCTTTCTTATCATTACATCAGACAACCTTTTCCAAGGTAGTCTGACATCACAACCAAGGGCCACTGGCGGAGCAGTTTGTGTTAACATGTGAAGCTCGTTCCGGGCAGCGGCTGACTGTGGTGTCTGCGAGAAAATTGGTCTTTTCGAACACTTAAACATAGTATAACGTCACGGTGTGTGTGGATGGTGAAGCTCCGTCTGAGCAGCAATGTGTTTAATGTCCATCTCAAAGTAAGGGTTAGGCTTCCCGGACACCTATAGTATAACGCTACAGTGTGTGGCGGATTTCATATACAACATTTCTGATTAAAACAGTATCTTGAAAAAAAAGAGTCTTAAACTTGGTGGGGGGCGTGACCATGGGGATAACACCCCCCCCCTCTTACCTAAAACTCATTTATTTCAAATCACAGTGTTCAAATCCATCTGAAACACAGGGATAACTAGCTTTTTAAATATTGGACTGCATTGCTGTAAATCCTATTAATTTGGCATGTAAAGACAAGAGGCAAAATGCTTAATTAGCAAATGTGCTAACAACTTGTCATCTGGTTCAAATGAATACAACTTGAATACAACTTGAACACCAATGAATACACATTTTATTATAAAGCTTATGGTTATTGTACACTGGACTGTAGATGTCTTTTATTTCCCATCTCCAGTCTGGAAGTTGGGCCAAAGCCGTGGAGCACGTCATTTATCAAAGCGAGGAAGAAGATGAGTCGACAACTACATGCCATCAACCCTGCAATGCTGCAGGTGCTCCAGCTATGGCATGTATCTTACAGGTAAATACCCCTTACCTGTATTGACAATATCAGGTAAATTCTTTAAGACAGATTTTGAATGAACTTTACTGTAGCAAGTCTCATGCTACGCTCCATCTAGTTGGCTGCCACACTCTTGGTGACTTTAACACCTCTTGCCCAGTGCATCCGTTGGTTGAAGGATCCCATTGACTTTCAATGGGGCGGAGCCGCATTCAAAGTGATTCAACTGTGATGGTGTTGTGTTTTTGATTTGCTGATGTGTTTCCAGCCACGCCTTCCGTCATCCGTTGACGGATGGTGCAGTGGGTAAGAGGTTTAACTCCTCCAGACAAGGATGCTGGGTGGTGGTGTTGGAAGACCAGTTTATTGTAAGGTTACAGACACTATTAGATGGTGCTCGATGCAGGGCATGGGCGCGTCCACCTAGATGTCTGCTGGATAAATCAGCCTACCAGCCTACCCAGTGGACTGTAGCAAACGTCGCTCATCTATTTGTCACACATCTAGGTGGACATGCCCACTGTTGATGTCATAAGGGGCAGATTTCAAAAACGGGTTTTAATGGCTAATCACACTAACACCTGCTGGCATGTCATGGGACCTTCAACCTGTGTACACCGATTTCTCAATGGAAAACAGGTGTGACGCCTCTTCCAGGCCCAGTGTCCAATCAGTCTGACTCGGACCAGGTGAGGCTGCCTAAACCAGCCATCACACACCAGTCATCCCACATTTGCGTTCATCAATATATGAATTTTACACTTTCTGTAAAACAAAAAACAAAAGTAATTATTTCATGGTTTCATGGATGCCAAAGACTAGCGGCCTGTACTGAATATTTTGCAACATAACATTATCTTTCAATGTTTCACTGTTTTCTAAAATAAAATCATACATAATACAAGAAATACATCTGTGATGATTACATTACATCCATGATCGATTACATCCCTTGACATGCACACATTCATCCATTTCAAATATAAATTCCTTGTTCATACGAAGTTCAACTTTTTTTCTACACTGCCCGGTGCCCACTCACAAATCCCTCAATGGGGTTTAGGTTGTTCAGTGTGACTTTGAGCCCCCCGTGTCCCTTCAGGGAGCTGCGTCTGGTGGACGTGGTGGCCTTCCACCAGAGGGTGGATACCTTGCTGTTGTCGGAATTCCATTCCATGGTGGCCTTCCAGGTGGAGAGTGCCAAAGCCACCCTTTTTAAGTAGGTTCCCCCTCTCCCCGGAGGTTCATCCATAACCACCGTGGAGATAAACAAACGGATGTATGTCAATGGAGAGACATGCGTCTAAAGACTTTGGTCCCTCCCACAGATGGTTGGGTGAGGTACACACCAACTATCACCAGGCGTACACGCGCAAGCTGGTGCCTAGCAACAGCATTACCAACAGGCAGTCGTATTTCAACTGTGCGGCAGCTCTGATGACTTCTCAACTGCAGAGCCTGTTGCTGGACTCCTTGACGGACTATACTTCCTTCATCAGCTGCGACCCGGTGAGAGACTGACTGAGAGACAACCTTAGCTTCAAAACTCCCTGTCCAGTTAGCGTATCGTCTCGTCTTTTTGTCTGACTTTGACATTATGCAAGGTATTTGTGTTTTCTTGGTGGTAAGGGTAAGGGTTATTCTTTTTACTAAAGAAATACCGTCAGAGCATAATCTAAGTACTTCGGACAATTTATATACATTTATTATATTATTATTATTGTATTTATATATATTGTTCTACTGTGTATTGCAGAAACCATTCCTCTTTAAAGCCCCTTTCACACATAGTTCCCGGTAAATTAATGGGATAACCTTTCAGGCACCACTAGTTTTCATCTCGCGCCCTACACACATGGCATAGCAGTGACGGAATATGGACAAAGGGACTGCCCAGCAGATGGCAGTAATATGCAGGGCTTATGAACGCCAGTGGCTCAAAACCCAACAAACTAAGAGGACCTTCCTTAATCTGGAACCATGAATTAGTTAGTCTTTCTCTGCAAATAACATGTGCAGAGTATCGCTCCATGCTCCCAATTCACACATGAACCAATGCAGGAAATCTTCTGTAACTTTACAAGACTGCAGATGTGAAAGTGGCTTAACATTGGAGGAAAACTATCTGGAAGTACTGCAGTAATACAGTGGGATGTATATTTTAGATCCATAACAGCTCTGCTTGTTGTGAAACTCTGCTTCCTCAGCTGTCGGCCTACAAACACCCAGGCTTCATTGTGCGTCTGATGCTGGCAGACAAGACCATTGAGTTTCAGCCAGAGTTTGTCGACTTTGAGGTGGCCATACTCGGTGTCTACAACAAGATGCTCGGTTCTGTCAGCCTGATACCTCGAGTCGAAACCAAGTTGTTCTCAGAAACGGTGAGAAACACACTCCTCTCATCCCCTCTTACGCTGGCCTTGAAGTGCAAAACACAACAGCAAATCAGAAAACAAAACATCAAATCGCAAAGTAGCCTAAAGTGCAAAACACAACAGCACATCACAAAACACAACAGAGGTAGGTATGTATCGGACAATGAAGCCTTGTCCTTATTGGATGTCAGTCTGAAACTTTTGCAGTGTTTTTACTTGGCAAAAGTAGTCTACAAATGTAGTCCGCTGCGGAGGAGGTGGCGTTCTGTGTGTGTGTTGATGGTGAAGCTCCGTCTTTGCAGCAATTTATTTAATAGACCAATCTGAGGGCTTCATGGAAACATATCATTTAGCGCTACAGTGTACGTGGATAGCTAAGCTCCGTCTGAGCAGCAATGTATTTAATGTCTGCGTCGGAGTGAGGGGTAGGCTTCCCAGACACATATACTATAAAGCTACGGTGTGTGGCGGATTTTACATCCAACATTGCTTATTATTATCAGACTAACTCTGAAAAGGTAGTCTGATGTCACAAATAGATGTCACCTACCTCCGCAGCAGAGTGGAATGTTCACAGAGTGTTCTTTTAGATTACTTTTTGCACTGCGAAAGCATCTACTAGTCTATCTGTTAGTTGCAGACTGACAGACAGTACATTCAATCAGGACAAGGCCTCATTGTCCAATACCTACCTACCTTTTTTTTGTACCAAAGAGTCTCTGTGATGCTGTTGTGTTTTTGATTTGCTGATGTGTTTTCTGATTTGATGTTGTGTTTAGCACCTCAAGGCCACCGTATCATCTTCCGTGTTTCTACTCTCCACACCTCATTTCCTCTCCGTTCCATCCCCAGCCGGACCCCCAGTCCGGAGGCGTCCTGAAGCCGGTTGTTCTCCCGAGGATCCTGGAGGCCCATCAGGAGGCTGTGCTTAAGTTCCTTCGGACCGAGCGCCTTGCCCCCACGGAGTACTTACGTGTGTACGACAAGTACACGGCGCTGGTGTCCATGCAGGCCCAGGAGGAGGTTAGCCAGTTCCTCCGCGAGCAGCACTCATTCGAGGAAGTCATGGTAGAGGTGATCCGCTACCAGCAGCTGTCTGACCAGATCCGATACACCTGCTGCAAGGTACTGGTTCAAAGCAAACATGCATCGAAGTCACTGTAGTTGTGGACACAAAACCTTACAGTTCTGGGATCAATACTCTTAAAGGTCCACTCTTTACCAGGTTTGATGTTGATTAGCCATTACAAGCCAGCTCTTGGTGACACCATATGTGGGCGTGTCCCCCAGATATATAGATAGGCTGCATATCAGTTGGTTCACTCCACTGGGTCGGCAGGTAGATTGGTCTATCTATCGTACATCTGGGAGGACACTACCATGTGGGATGTCACATGGTAGGGTAGATGGGTAGACGGAGGGTAGATTGTCAAATGGCTTGTGATGACTTGTCGGAATCACCGCTGGTGGGGAAATAAGAGACGAAAAACAACCCACAAAGAACCAACCAAGGATAAACACAAAAAAGCAGAAAGGCAAACTGCCACACCAATTTAGGAGTATGCTGTTACTGTGATAAAGGGCTTTACAAATACAAGCTAAACTTCCAATTACTGATCCATCCTTGCAGATACATGTTGTGGTCACTGGGTAATGGGATGCCCTTCTGACCGACTGCTTTGTGCTCCAGGAGGTGCGTCTGGGAATGTACGTGGTGCTCTCCCATGACCTGATCGGGACCCTCACCAGACGTGCCGATGACTTGCAGCAGGAGCTTCTGGCTCGACTGCTGGAGGACTGCCGGCAGATGAACAAGCAGTGAGTCGGGTGGCTGTGTCAGTGGTAGCGCCCACATGAACATTGTATTAACGCACTTCATCAGGCCGGATTATCTACCGAGTACATTTCTGGCTGCCTAAGATCCCTCAGGATCGTCAGGCAAAGCTTTCTTCACAAGCTTTCAGATTCACTGTCGGCCTGGTTCTCAATTCAGCTTCACTAGAAACGTTCTTCTGACCAAAGGGGACCTCTTATTGTTTTTGAAAAGAGCAGCAGCACTGGTATTGTCCTAGATCCTCCATGCTGGCTCCCTGGCGTGCAAAAATCAGACCCAGTTGAGCTCATTCCCTGTTCTATCTCAGCCTTTTTTCTGCACCCTTAACGGCACCGAACCGGCCTCCTCTTTCCTCTCTCGCCAGGCTCTGTGTTGACTTTGAGCGGATCACTGAGAAGGCGCTGGGCTCACCCACGGGCACACAGCAGCTGATGGAGCTCAAGGTAAGAAAGGCCACGCATGCACAGTCTGCGATGACACCGCTCTGTCACAGGATAGAAAACAATCATATTGACCGCTTTATGCCGAAAGCCCAGATGCCACTGCCTCACGACTGCTGTTGGGTTGGTGTCTAAGCTGGTGCTGTTGGGTCTCCCACGTCTTTCTGCAAGACCCATGCAAACCGGTCACTAATTCTGGATAACATTCGTTCACCACAAATTACCCTTAAAAGCAGTGCCACCGTTTGAATATTTTTAACCATTCAGCAAACAAAAGGCAACAGGCTGATTATCATTTATGGGGCCACTAAATGATATGCAGAAGCGTCATCAACACGCCAACTGAAGTTGTGTGAGAAATACTGACTTTCTACTCCTCATTCACATATAAGGTCATTTACATTTCCTACAGAGAAAATACTACCTCGGGCTAGTATTATTCAGGAGATGTTCAGGGTACAAATGTCAGGATATGTTGTTCACACATACCCACAGGCCCATCAGGAGAATATCAGGACTTACATGTGTGTCTGAAAACAGCTAGTGTGTGAGCATTTGATTACATTATAAAATTTGTCAATTCATGGTATCAGGATTGATGTTCAATGGAAAGTGTAGTATAACATGCATGCAAATCAATTACAGTGCTTGCCCCAGAAAATGTCTTTGTCAAGGTGGTCAAGGAGCGCCTTTTTTTTTTATAAATTGGTAGTCAAGACGGGGCCCTTCTGTTGTTAAGGCGGCCGCCTTAACCATACAGTGCTGGGGGAAACACTAAATTATTAAGTAGCTTTTACTATGGGATGAAAAGTGCATTGACATTTTTAAATGCAATGCAACTACTATTGGTTAGTTGAAAATAATAGTCATTGAGATTAAACATCTCTTCCAGTGTCCTAGCCAAGACAGGCAGCAGTAGCCTACAGTCACACGCATATTCGTGCGCATGTGCATGTTTGCAGTGTGTGTATGCGGTGTGTATGTGTGTGCTTGCGGTGTATGGATGCGTTTGCGCGTGTTGTATGTGTGTGTGAGCTGCAGGCTGCTTGGCACATGCACACATGACCAACTTGAGTAACTGGTGTGACAGGCTTGCTATTCTAGTAGTAAAATCTTTTCTCTGTAAAAAAGGAAATCCCTTTCCACAGTCAGTGAATGAGGAGTGGGGGAGGGATGACTCCTGTGTTTTTCTCTGTTCTTCTTCCTCAGGCCTTTGTGACCAAGGTGGAGACCATTGAGATGCCCCTGCTAGAGCAGAGGCTGGCCGAGTCCAATGCACGCCTCTGCTTCCTGGTGGACTACGTGGAGCTGTCCCCGGCTGACATGGACCTCAACAGGCTGACGGTCCAGTGGTACAGGCGTATGCCTTCAGTCTTTGAAGACCACCGGCTGATCCTCATGGACAAGACCAAGCATTACCAGGCGGACCTTAAAGTCAGTGCTCGAGCCCAGTTAATGTCTGTTGATCTGCCAATCCTTCATGTATCCACCCACCTGTCTGCTGATCTGTCTGTCTGTCATCTATCTAGCTACCTCTCTGTCTGTTCATCTGTCCGTCTGTCATCTATCTACCTGTGTTTTGCTCTCTCTCTGTCTCTCTCTGTCTCTTTCTCTCTCTCCTTCCTTTGACAGTAAATATATTAACGTATTATTTCATTTAAGTGTGTTTGATCTGTCACGCTCAGTTGCGCTGCCAGCGTTTCCTGGAGGAGCTGAAGTCCTACGCCGGCCAGGTGGAAGAGTTCTCCACCTTTGGAGATCTTTCCGAGCTCAGCAAGTACCTGAAAAAGGCCCAAACCCTCAACGGCAAACTGGAGTCAGCCATGATAAAGGTAGAGAGAGAGAGAGAGAGAGAGAGAGAGAGAGAGAGAGAGAGAGAAACTGCCTGTGCCACTGGGCTGGGATAAACAAAGGTAATTTGCTATTCATAGGTATGCATTTTTAATGGGGGAATGAAAGAGTATAGCTGCCAGGGGATATAGTCTACTTTCTTTTGTATTGCTGATTGTTTTATTCATGATGTGTGATGCCTTGCCATTAGAGGGCAGTATTGAGCTGTAGTAATCACAAGTGAATGTAGGTAGGTTACTGTGGAGCAATGGTTCCATTTTTTTTGTTTTTTGATTTTTTTTGTTTCCCTAATGTATTTCTTTGTTTCTTTCTCTGTCTTTCTCTATGTGCGTGAAGATTGACGGTTTCAACCAAGAGGAGGAGTCCTACGATTGGCCTGTGTCCCAGTACCCAGAGCGTAAGGAGATCCAGGAGCAGCTGGCTCCCTTCCTCCGCCTCTACGAGACCGCCTCAGAGTTCCGCACCCAGCACCAGCAGTGGGTCCACGGCCCACTGTCGGGGGTCAACCCTGACAAGGTGCTCCCCACACCTTAGTGAATCCTCTGGCTTGACTCACTGGTGTGCTTTCTGTTAGGCTTACATTTAGACGTTTTTTTTTATCTAAAGGGACTAACAAGTTAGCTCGAGATCAATCAAAGCATCCATTCAAAATTGCGCTGTAATCCCCCGTTGATCCAGATTAAGCTAGTCTACTAACGAATTTAGATATGATCTAAAGTCTGATTTGTTGAAAATATAATTAGTTGCCCTCGGCCTAACCCTAACCCTATATCATATATCAAGTGCTGTGTTAATTTCCCAACAATGGTACAGCTCAACAAAGTGAGTTATGCATAACCACTATTGCTAGAAAATCACGTTGCTTGAAGATCAGTCCTCATCTAACCGATCCGTTGATGGGATTGGTGTAGGTGGAGGTAGACGTGGGTAACTACTGGCGGGCACTCTACAAGTTGGAGAAGGGCTTCGTTGACACGCCCAGCGCCCTCAAAATAGCAACCAATGTGAAGGCCGAAGTGGACACCTTCAAAGAGCAGATTCCCATCGTGCAGGTAGGAACCAGCCCAGACCCTACTGCTACATTACTATTGACAACATGTGACTCTACATTTACATCAGAATCAGAAATACAAGGTAAGTATTTAGAAATGGTTGCATTGCTGGTCATGCGATCAGTAACCAATAGCAGATGTCACGGCGAATATCCATACTTTAATTCTACTTCCTCAAAAATCTCAGATTTCCTCTACAATCTCAAAATTCCACAAACATCTTCCCGTTTCAGTAAGCTTAATGCTGTGATCCCACGGTCTGTCTGTCGCCAGGTGCTGTGCAACCCGGGCCTGCGGGACCGCCACTGGGACGCCATGTCGGAGGCGGTGGGCTTCCCCCTGCGGCCCACGCCGGGGAGGCAGGAGGAGGGGGAGGAGGCCTGCGTGGCCCGCTTCCTGCCCATGCGGCTGGAGCAGCACCTGGACCGCTTCGAGGGCATCAGTGAGGCCGCCAGCAAGGAGCACTCCCTGGAGAAGGCCATGGAGAAGATGGAGGGCGAGTGGGGCGAAATGGAGTTCAGCCTACTGCCCTACAGGGAGACGGGCACCTCCATCCTGGCGTCCGTGGACGAGATCCAGACGCTGCTGGACGACCACATCGTCAAGACCCAGACGATGAGGGGCTCTCCCTTCATCAAGCCTTTCGAGGAGCGGATCAAGTGAGCGGGCAGCTGGTGTTATGTGCCTTTTTAAAGGGAGGTTTTACCAGCAGGTTGGATCTGGCCGTGTCCGCATTATCATAATCTCCCGGTCTCGCCCCAATCCAATGATTGAATTATTGTGATGCTTGCTATGATTTCTCCTTTGAAATTGGCCGTCCTTTACACTTACTTTACACAGCATGTCCCGTACTGATTTCTTATGCTATCACAACTCATACTGGGCTAAAACAACCCGTTTATTTGTCAACGTTGTGTGCTGTGCTTCTCAGGGAGTGGGAGGGTAAGTTGCTGCTTCTGCAGGAGATCCTCGACGAGTGGTTGAAGGTGCAGTCCACCTGGCTGTACCTGGAGCCCATCTTCAGCTCCCCAGACATCATGAACCAGATGCCGGAGGAGGGCCGCCGCTTCACCGCTGTGGACAAGACCTGGAGGGACACCATAAAGGAAGTCACACTGGTAGGGAGACACTTATGGTTTTGAGGGGTTTAATATAGTATGTATTTGTTTACTTGTGGTCTTTGTTTATTATCAATCTACAGATGTTTTTATTTAATTATTCATCTCTCTATATCCTCCTCTACTCCCCCATCACATTAGAAACATTATACTACAAGGTGTTTTTATTGCACTTTTATTTTTATGCTAGACAAATGAAACCAGTGATCTGAGCTTAACCTAGTTTAGTGCTTTGCAAATGCTGTTTTTTGTAGAAATAAGCTAGTGGAGCAATGTAAAACAGAATCCAAGTATGCATCAGGCCGAATATCTTGATTCTCAGCGGGCACCGACTGCATCATGTGAGATCATTCTTATCCGTCACTGGCACCAGGGGAAATAAGCCCTGGCTTTGACCAGTGAGCCTTTTAGATTCTCTGCCGCTCCAAACTATTTGACAATACTGCTATTTTAATGAATTGTATTTAAGTTTGCCATTTATGCCATCCTCTGAATAACAGAGGATTGTTTGTGTATACATGTTTGCATGTGTGTGTGTCTGTGAGCAGGGAGAAAGTGAAATAACAGATTAAATATACAACATAGAGAAAGAGGGACGGATGAAGAGGCAAAAATGTATAATGCTAACAGAAAGGGAAGTAGCAGAAATGGGAAGAAAGTGAGAGTACTCTGGAAATAGAGAGAGAGAGAGAGAGAGAGAGAGAGAGAGAGACCTCACATCAAATGAGAGGGAACAAGTGCATTTCAACGGCCGCTCAACAAGAGTTTCCAAAGGGTAATTGGCGTCCTCAGTGGACCTGAAATGAGATACAGCAACATCAGCCAGTGTCCTCCAAAAGGCCCGGCCCGGGCCGCAGCATCAAATAGAAATTATGGATTTTGTCTGGAAGGAACAAGGCCGTTCCCAGCCACAAAAAAAATGAGGTCACCAGGGGACAGGAGGGTGAGAGTCTGGGCGTTTGTACCGTCTGCTGTGAGGTGTGTGTGTGTGTGTGTCTGACTCTGCATGGGTGACTTGGTATTTACATCATTGTTATCCTTGATCTCTTATGGTTAGCGGAAATTGCTGATGCTGTCCCTGGTGTATCTGTGATCATGTTTGTATGTTGCAGGCCTCATGTTGTTTTTGTTGGCTTGGTGACCTCGTAAAGCAAAACGGACATTACTCTTTGGATAATTATCCCTACACGTGCTTGGTCACAGATTAGTTGTGGACTAGCCGTGTTCTCCCTTATGGGTTTGAAACCATCTGTTTGATCAGTTTGAACAGTCACTATATTAGACATAATGCAGGTTTCTCCCCAAAAAATGAAATAGACCCTTTTTCAGGAGAACCATTTAACTTTTCAAATTTTGCTCCTGCAACACAGACATTTAGTCAAGGTCAATATTTTGGATCAAATACTTATATTCTTCCATTCAATTTAACAGTTCAGTTGGCTAAAACACTTTTTTTTTTTTAAAACTTAAAAAAGCTTAACTACAATTACATGTCAGAGCTACATGTGTCAGTGGCTTCTGGATCCACTTATTCGATCCAGACCGGTTTCTTCAATGTCATTTTTATTAAAGACGCACTGCTTCAAACATAAGGAAGTACCTCAAATTATCCTGAAATAAAAATGCTGGTTTGGGCATTATGCAGTTTCAATAGTATTGCATGGCAGCACTTCTGCTATTCAAGAGCATTCAAATAAAAAACACAAAAACGCTCAATGCTGGATGATGGATCGTGACAATGTAGAAGGCTCCTGGGAAGAACCCCCTTAATACATGCATTAGTTCACTGTTAACCATTCACAGTGCTCTTGAATCACAGCCCCGCTGTAAGACTTAATGTTAAAACACGTATTGTAAACACTTAT
>OOFH01121846.1:0-11043 GCA_900323355.1 Merlangius merlangus | reverse complement strand
CTGGGAAAGACCTCACTGCACAGTGCGCTCCTAAAGTTCACCCAATGGGCGCCACCGACACCCAATCCTCCCTCCAAAGTGATTCATTAACTGGGTATTGATTGGGTTTGGTCCAGCACACCGGCGGCCATGTTCTGCCTTCAGAATCAGCGAGATAGAGAGAGAGAGAGAGAGAGAGAGAGAGGAGAACAAGAAAGAAATAGAGTGATAAATACATTTATATTGATCTATACAACTATTTTCATGATTCATGAAGTTAATAAGATAATGTTTGGGAAATTCAGCATCAAGAAAATCTTAATGTCAACTATTAATGCTCATTGACTCAAACTATATTGGCTAGCTTACAATAATAAAACACAGTACAGACAATGTCATCTTAAAACCACTATGCATGTGCTGAGCGTGTTATGCTTATTGGGACATGTGCTATATTAACATTTGTGTGTGTGTGTGTGTGTGTGTGTGTGTGTGTGTGTGTGTGTGTGTGTGCGTGTGTTGTGTGTTGTATTTTCCTGGGGTGCTGTGCCACACCATGGTTCCCCTTGCGCCACCTCTCAGCGGATCCCTGACTAATTGTTTGTGTCTCGGAGGTAGCACGCTCTGCGCTTTGATGTTCAAAACCCCTTGGTCCCCAGAAAGGAGGGACCAGAGGGAGAGAGAGGGAGAGAGACTAGGACCCACACAGCACTGAGAGGGAACAAGAGAGAGAGAGCGAGAGGGGAGGCAGATGGGCCTCAACAGGATGCTGCGAACCTGACGTCTCGCTCCCTCCCTTTCAAGTGCTCTGGTCCAATCAGCCCTCTCTGCACAAGCTGTTGTGGAGCACCTTTGAAATCACGCCGTCGAGCACAATAGTCTTGACTGTTAATGACTTCTTGTAAAGTTCCAAATCGCCTCTGATTACACGGCCCCTTGGGAGCACACCACGGGTGTTCACACACATACAAACTCACACACACACACACATGTGCACGTATACACACAAATACACAATACATGAAAACACAGACGCACACACAGATAAGTCAAAAAAGTGTAATCTTTAGATGAGAACCCACACATACACGGATAGAAGCATGTACAAACAGATAAACGCATGCAGAATCAAAAAATAAAATAATACAAACATACAAAGACATAGATTTGTGGGTAAGACAATGTTTGGTTAACAAAAACACACACACACACACACACACACACACACACACACAAACATGAGTGAACTTATACAGTCAGACACACACACACAGACAAACACATATACACAAAGGCAGGATATGAAAGACAGGCGAACACACGTGCACAGACATGTTACAGATGTCATCCTACACATGTGTGTAGGATGACATGCTCATCCTTGAGCCCACTAGTTATTGTGAGAAAGAGGACACAGCCTATTAATATGTTAATTAAGCGGATCAGTGGAGCCATTGCACTTGATTGAAAGGGTTGGGGGTCGCCGACATGAAAAGCTGATGCTCATCATGTGTTCCATGAGAATGTAAATGTGTGGGAGAGGATAATGGATGTCACTTTCATCATTGTGTTTAATTGGTTTGATTTGCTAGAAGAGGACTTGGAATCAGTAGTCTGCTGGCTGGACCTGCAGTCGATCTGGCTGCATTTCAATCACTGTCCAGCATTCACATGTTTGCTTCATCATCTTTGTCATGCACAACCAGAGATTACCAAGGTGAAGCATTAAAAACGCAAACAGTCAGTTTGGACCATAAATAAAGGCCCCCCCAAAAAGCAAAGAAAAATAAAACTGCAAGCGGTGATTAACGGGGTCCGAGCAAAATTAAAAGTCAAGAACACACTAATGGAAGATATAAAAATATGACAAGTAATTACGAAGGAAAGATGTTCCACTTAGTGCAATACTGTGCATCGGCTTTTAGGTGAGCTGAAAGGTGCAAAGCAATGGCCGAATGTCATGTTCAGCATGCTTTAATCGGGATTCGAACTCGAACTAAAGATCACCTGTACAAGGCATTATCTCATTGAGCCACTGATAAACCTGAACTGCAGCCTCTTTCACATGGTAAACAATTCTATTGATAAGCATACAACATCCGGAGCCCTCCAAGCACACTTTTCTCAAGTGAATTAAGGGCTTTCTCAAAAGCATATACCTAAAAAACCTTTGCAATTCTTGGGAGATTAAACCTTTATAGTCAAGAACACTAACGGAAGAAATATACAGTAAATATGACAGTTGATTATGAAGGATAAATGATTAACAAATAAGTTCCCCTAATGCCATACTGTGTCTTGGCCGACCAATTTTTTTAAACTAATGAGCCGGAATGTTGATTACCTAATGAATTTCAGGAGCTGTTCAATGTTGTGTTTCTTAAATGAGTGGCAATGACAGAATGTCATGTTCAGCTTGTTCATAATGCTCTAAACAGGATTCAAATTCTCACACTCAGGATCACCAGTATAGAGCATTATCCCTTTGAGCCACTGACAATCCTGAACTGCATGAATCCTCATTCACATGGTGAAAATGTCGATCGATAAGCACACAACATGAAGAAATCTCCAAGCACACATTTCGTAAGATAATTAAGGGCTTTCTTAAAACAGTACAGATCTGAAAATTTGCACTGTTAATGGTATCCAACTAATGATAGCTGATAGTTGGTGGTAGTTATACAATATAGTAAAATAGGCAAAGTAGGTTGAGAATGTGGAAGTTTGGCTTTTCTGTGAAATTGTGGGAAAAGTAAACATGTTTAGAGCAGAAGACCAGGGTGAAAAAGATGCGTCTGATTTTAGATTAATATGATGAAAGAATTTTGAGTCCAGGTCCATTTCGTAAGGAGGAATTTGGCTAGTTCATAATGGTTTTAAATAGCGCCACCTTTGGGTGCAGTACCACAATTTGGGTTTATTAGTAGTGGGGGGGATCGGTATCAGCCTAATAATATGTTTTTTTATACAATAAAATAATGGTAGTACTGTATAAGAAAAAGGGGCTAACTGCTCCATTTTTATTGGCCAATATTTCTCAAATGGAACTGAGTAAAACAAATTCTGTTAGATGATTTTTGTGAGGCTTGGTCTTAAGATTTTATGTGGCAATTTTGGTGAATTTTTGATTATTTTTGTACCCTATGAATCTTTTTATCATGTTTAGCTTAATATGAAATTGTGGGAAAAGTATTAATTTAGGGCATAAGACCCAGGGTTTAATAAATGCGTCTCATTTTTAGTCCAGATCAATCTGGTGAGGAGAAATAAGCCTAGTAGGCCTACATGATTTTTTACAATATTGCCACCTTTGAGTGCAGGGTTAGGGTTATTGGTAACCAAACCGGAAGTTTTCGAGAGTTTTCGATTCACGGTTGAGGCTGCAGTATGACTTTTACAGAATTTGAGGAAAAAAAAAAACGTTACTGAAACAATAGGGGCCAAGCTCGGACCCCGAATAAAAAATACACTCTGGATTATTTACGATGCGGGAGGTGGTGTCACAATTCCATACAGTTCGTTACATTTTTTGATACAGCTACAAAATAAATGGCGGAAGATTCTTCATTAGTATTTAGCTTTCAATGTACAATTATAATCTCGAGTAACATCAACAGCCTGGCTTCCAGCAGCATATGGAAACATGAACAACAGCAGTGCATTCTTTATAACATAAATATAAAATAGTAATTCTACTTCAACAAAGGATTTCCGCAATCAGCAACGTACAGAAAACAGTGTACATTAATTTTGGTATTCACACCTTTGGTTTATATCTTAACCTTATTATTTAGATTAATAATGTATTGATTTATTTCTAGCTCCATTAACTGATTAATGTATGGTTTGGTTGCAGTGAGTAGCGATCCCTGCAGGAACACCTACCATAAAGTTCAATACGAATACCGCCATGGTTTCAGCCCTCATATGAGTACAGTACCTACTGCAGCACCGGGAGAACAACACCTGAACTGGAATGGGTCGGAGGAGACGGGCGAGGCCATCACTCAGGAGGGCAAAACGAGCAAGCTGGGAGTCCCCGATGAGAGAGTGGCGTGTGTCTGCGTGTCTGTGTGGGCGCCGTCTGTGCCTGAAAGAGAGACAGCTTCCTTTCGGGTCAAATTGTTATCTCAGAGTCTAGCTCTGAATCCTCCCCAAACCACATCCCGCAGGACAATGTCACGGGCTGCACGTTGGGCCCCCTTTATCCAGGCATGGCGTTTAAAAGGTGTCTCTTTTGTGTTGGTGTGCGATGTGTGATATCTACAGAGACACAAACAATGTTGAGTCTTCACATGAGAGGCAGGGACGGTTTGTCGTGCGACAAATCAATTGCGCACATCTTCTATTTGTTTATTTTTTTCTTTTCTTATGGTTGTGATGAAATCTCATGCATTTAGGTTGGGGAACTAGAAAAACACAGAGAGGTATGGGTGCTCATCATAATCTGGGGGGCTCTTATACTTTGTATAATGGGTGTAAATACAAAGCCTGCCGTGAAGCAAATAAGAATAACGCAGTGCTTAATGCGTTTGGTTGATTCACTGCACACTGCCATCAGCAAAACATGGACCCACGTAGATGAAACAGACTGATAAAGAGTGGACAAGCAGTCTTGCTTAAATACAATACTCCAAATAATGAAATGGAATAGTTTGTTTATTTTAGATAACTTGTGATAATAATCCATTGTGGATGGGCATACACAGCATTCTTTTTGCGATGAACCACAAACAGATGACCCACTCATTATTGTGATTCAACACATTCACCATTTGGTTAGGAATTACATTGCAGAACCTGAATCATGCAGTTTTTCTTTCTCTTTTCCTGAACAGCTAATTCCATCCTTCACTAAGGAGAAGAACATTAAAAATAAAAACACAAACATTGCCGCCTTGCCTCTCACAGTGATGTAGCCTTTCCACTGGCAGTGAATCATGGCAGCGATCATTATGTCTGATGTTTATGGGCCTGGGCCGTGGTGTGGGCCCTGTGATCTGAGACTGTTAACAGAATAGCTCCCCATCTCCGCACACATAATTAGCTCCATGTCTGCTCAAACATATCGGTTCGATAGGAAAAATCCGATAGCTGGGCTAGTCTACCATTACCAAATTAGTCCCCTAATTACCTGTGACACATGTCTTCATTAATAACGTCTGCATCTGCCGTCGTAACAAGAGATCAATGCCATACCCAGCTTAACCAAATAAAATGTCAATTCCAGCACACTCCTGGGGACAGAAGTTTGTCGAAGACCATTTATTCTATTACATTTTCTTCTGGAAACTTGGGAGGTATATAAAAAAACCTATCTTACCGAGCTACTGTGTTAAATATGTGCAGTAGGCTACAATATGAAGTGTGTGGTTGTGAAAATGGCAGACGACACTGTATCACATGAGTCACAGTTCTGTAAACACAATGGCATGGGCTCTGTTAGTGGAATGGATAAGAGCATGCCCAGAGCTCTAGATACTCAGTAACCGCCAACGTTGGATATGTCACGATCCGCTCCTGACTTTCTGTCCCACTGCCAGCCCTGCCAGTACTTTTCCTGATCACCTGCCTGCCACTCCCACCTCATCAGTGCAACCACCTTCACCTGTGTTCCCTCACCTGATTTAAACCCACTCTTTCAACTCAGTCTCTGCCAGAATGAATTTAGCAGCATGCAAAGCCCTCTAGTACTATTTCCCGGATTGCTTCCTTGGTTTCGACGCTGCTTGTTCCTGACCCCTCCTCATCGTTCCTGCTCTGGTAACCTGAACATCCTTCTTTCCCTGACCCCTCTGCCTGCTCGCCCCTTGTCTGTCTCCAGTTAGCTTGGATTCCCTGTTTGGACAACAAACTGTTAAACTGTTCCAACGCTGGTGTCAGTCTGTGCTGTTCTTGTGTCCAACCTCATGCCCATTACAGTACAATCTGGCCAGAAATGGACCCAGCTCAGATTGACGACGGGATATCTCGGATGGAGGACATGTTAAATCATCTGGTTGCAGCAGTTTATCATAGAGTTCCAGCAGTTATCATGACCTGAAAGAGGTGTTCAACAAAGCTAAGGCTTCCTCCCTGCCACCTCATCACTCCTATGACTGTGCCATAGACCTACTCCCCCCGGGGCACTTCGCCTCCCAAGGGACGTTTGTACTCTCTCTCTGCCCCTGAGAGAGAGGACATGGAGGAGTACATACAAGGCTTCTTAGCGGCAGGGATCATCCATCCCTCCTCTTCACCTGCTTTTTTTTGTAAAGAATGAGTCTCTGCGGCCCTGTATAGACTATCATGGACTTAATGAAATTACGGTTAAGAACCGCTACCCCCTTCAACTCCTCTACACACAACCTTTGAGCTGCTCCAGGGGGCAACAATGTTCTCTAAGCTCCACTTGAGGAATGCTGATCATCTGGTCTGCATCTGGGAGGAAGATGAGTGGAAGACGGCCTTCAACACACCAACCGGACATTATGAATATCTGATGATGCTCTTTGGTTTGACCAACGCCCCAAATATCTTCCATACTTTGATCAACGACCTGCTCCGGGATATTTACATTTAGGGCATATAGCAGATGCTTTTATCCAAAGCGACTTACAATAAGTACATTTGTCATGAGAAGTGCAAAAATATATCGCTGTTGGTACAGTAAGGATGTTCATATAACCAAGTGCAAGTACAACAATCGCTAGGCTAACCAATTCCCTGTGTTACAGCAATGATAGCAGCAACTGCATTTGCTACACAGTTAAGTACTATAATACAATACAACACAATACAATACAATACAATGTACAACGGTGGCCAGGAGGGGGAGGGTGGCTATGCAGAGTTGAGGTGGACTCTGAACAGGTGAGTCCTGAGTCTTTTTCGAAAGATGGTGAGCGACTGCGGTCCTGAGAACGGCAGGGAGCTCGTTCCACCACTGAGGTCCCAAAACTGAGAAAAGTCGTGACTTTGCTGATCGACCTTTGCTAGCTCTTAGCGATGGCGGTACGAGACGTTCAGCTGAGGTAGTTGAGGGGGATCGAGCTGGGGTGTGTGGCTTTACCAATTCTTGGAGGTAGGCTGGGGCAGTTCCATCGACTGCCTTGTATGCCAGTACCATCGTCTTAAATTTGATGCAAGCTACTACAGGGAGCCAGTGGAGGTCCCGGAAGAGGGGGCTCACATGGGAGAACTTCAGTAGGTTGAACACGAGGCGCTCTACCGCATTCTGGATGCGCTGCAAAGGTTTAATCGCAGAGGCAGGAAGTCCAGCCAGGAGTGAGTTGCAGTAGTCGAGGCCGGAGATCACCAGTGATTGGACTAGAAGCTCCCTGTTACCAACTTTATTGGGATATGCTGAAAAAGTTGTCTTTGTTTACCAGGATGATATCCAGATTTTTTTTCTTACGCACGTCAGATCTGTCCTCCGCCGCCTCCTGGAAATTTCCCTGTAAGTCAAGGCAGAGAAATGTGAATTACATGAACCCTCAGTCTCCTTCCTGGGATACGTCATTGTCAAAGACTGCTTGCTGATGGATCCAGCTAAGGTCTCAGCAGTGACCTCCTGGCCAGTCCCGGGGACACGCAAGCAACTGCAGCCTTTCCTGGGGTTTGCCAATTTCTACCGGCGTTTCATCAGAGGTTTCAGCTCCATTGCCTCTCCCCTCTCGGCCCTCACGTCATCCAAGACATCCTTCCGCAAGGCGCCTTCAAAACTGTCAAGACTCACTTCTCCACTGCTCCCATACTCCAGATCCCCGAACCTGAGCGCCAGTTGATTGCGGAGGTGGACGCATCCGGCGTGGGGGTGGGGGTGGTTCTGTCTCAGTTCTCCTCCTTTGACTAGAAGATCCATCCCTGCCCCTTTTTCTCAAACTTTTTCTTTGCCTAAATCCCACGGAGCGGAACCACAAAGTTGGTAACAGGGAGCTTTTGGAGTCGAAACTGGCCTTGGAGGAGGGGCGCCACTGGCTAGAGGGAGACAAGGTGCCATTCATTGGGTTGACTGATCATCGCAACCTGGAATATAGTCGATCTGCCAAGAGACTGAATTCCAGACAGGCCTGCTGGTCACTGTTCTTTGACAGGTTCAACTTCACACTGTCCTATCGATCCGGGTCTCGTAACATTAAACCAGATGCACTTACCCGGCAGTTTCCTGAGTGTCCTGATGAGACGGTTGAGCTCTACACCATCGTCCCGGCCTCCTGTCTCATTGCCGAGGCTATGTCAACGCCTGTCCTGTGTGCAACCAGAACAAGACCTCTCGTCGTCCACCAGCTGGCTTCCTGCAACCTTTCCCTGTTCCTTATCGCCCATGGTGACACATCTCCCTGGACTTTGTAACTGGTCTACCTACATCCAAAGGCCACACTGCCTTCCTCACAATTTTCAACCGTTTTAGCAAGATGGCCCACTTCATTCCCCTTTCTAAGCTTCCCTCTGCCAAAGACGCAGCTGAACTGGTTCTCCAGAACATCTTTCGTCTCCATGGACTGCCCACTGACATTGTCTCTGACCGGGGGCCCCAGTTCACATCCATGTTCTGGGGGGAGTTTTGCAGCCTAGTTGGGGCCACCTTCAGTCTGTCTTCTGGCTTCCACCCCCAGTCCAATGGGCAGTCTGAGAGAATGAACCAGGACCTGGAGACCACTCTTCGCTGCTTGATCAACCACAACCCTGCTTCCTGGTTTGAACAACTGGGTAGAATATGCCCACAACACCCTTGCCTGCTCTTCTACTTGACTTTCACTCTTCCAGTGTGCCTATGGGTATCAGCCCCCATAATTTGCCAACCAAGAGAGGGAAGCTGCCTGCCCATTGGCACAAGCCTTCATTCACCATTGCTGGTGTACATGGGACCGGGCACGTACTGCCCTCCTCAAGTCGGTCAATCTCTATGCTGCCGCCACCAACAAGCACCGCGCACCTGCTCCTGCCTATCAGGTTGGCCAGAGGGTCTGGTTCTCCACCCATGACCTGCCCCTAAAGGTGTAGAACCGCAAGCTGGCTTCCAGGTTTTTTGGACCCTTTCCCATCACCTGCATCATCAACCCAAAGGCGGTACGTCTTCGGCTTCTCCGGTCCATGAGGATCCACCCGACGTTCCATGTCTCCAGGATTAAGCCAGTCCAAGAGAGTCCTCTGGTTCAGGGCTGTAGTTACTGGCCGCTCAGTTACTCACCTCTAGACAAAATCGACTTGGTTGCGACGTTGACAGTTTGTGAGAGGCTGCAAGGAACTTTTATAAATGCAATATTGTTATCCCGCAGTATTCAGCCCAACACCCCCGAACCGTTAACGGCCCACCGGGAATTCTCCCGACTCTCCCGATTACCACTCCGCCACCGTGTGTGTGAGTGTGTAGGCGTTATTGATAGCCTGGTAATGTGTATAGGCCTACGTACGGTATGAATATTCAGAGTGGTTTAAATAATAAATGTTATAGTATTTCCCATCTTTGTGTTTTGTTCGAAATTTCAGTGATGGAAACAAATAAAAGCCTGGGCTATTGAAGTTTTACGGTAGGCCTACCACTGTCATGCACCTACCCGATGTCAAGTGAACCAGGTTAATTCACTACGGGTCTCTCTTCTTATATCCATCTTGCCAAATATATTTTATCACCTTCTCAACACTCTCTGCTCTCACTAAAAGTGTAGCAGCATGAAATCAAGGGCTATTTAGAATAGAAAAAAATGCGATTAATCGCGAGTTAACTATGACATTAATGCGATTAAACATTTTAATCACTTGACAGCACTAATAAATATATATATGTAATTCAGAATCTGTCATTGTGATCTGACTAAGACATGCATAACAATAATTGTGAGCCTACTTGGGAAGGTTTTGTCGATCCCCGTTTAGTCTTTTCCTCTGGAGCCATCACTTGCAGTCACATTCTCAGAGGTTTCAAGGAACAAAACGTCCACCGCCCACAGCTCTCGTATCCCCCAACCACCCAGGGATTACGTTCCTCATTAAATCAACTTGAAAAAAAATCAGGAAATCATCTTTTTAAGGCATGACTGTGAACACACAGTTGCATGGTGCAGATTTATTCCATGCATTAGTGGAGAAAGAAACCTCAGTGTCTCAGTGAAACCTCACGATTTGAAGGCTTGCTTACACTAGCATGTACTTTCTTGCTTCATTGGACATTCATTGACTGCCAATGAAGCAAATACAGCAGTCAATGTATTGTATTGTATCCATGCATTTATTGCGACTGAAGAAAGCCAGAATTCAGAAAAAGGATATAAGGGTAAAAAACAAATCCAACTCTACATTAACGGAATGGGTCACTTTACATTTCTTACCCAACATTGAGCAGCAAATGGCAGTGCTTTGCTTGGATTGTTGAACAGTGTCAACAAATCATTGAAAAAACGAATCTAATTCTGTGAATATATTTATTATGATCAGAGTATGTGCAATCTTTAAAATTCCAAACAAACACACACAATCTATTACAGGCTTAGAAGACAAATATTGGCAGTATATAAGAGACTAATATCAGGCAATGGAGAAAGTTAAAAACACTTTGTGGTCAGTGATTGAAATCTGATTTGTGTTCTTGCATTATCAAAGATGGTCAATTATCAAGTCCTACATGCAAACTGTGTGTATTGGCTCAGAGAGATGATTATAATTGGACAAACTTGACCGCAATCAATATTTTTCGCTTTATGCAATGAATATCTTACCTGCCAGAGGGTTCAATTGCTTCTGTGCCTCCGCATTGTGAATAAGGTATTAGTCCCACTGACAACCGTCCAAGAACAACAAACACCAACCCATTCTGGCCTTTCATGGTGTTTTCCTTCTTGATTAGCCGCTGTCTGTTATGTGTGAAATACAGTGAGGACGTGAACATTGGTATCTGCCTTATTGTATTTTTATTTCCCCCAGAAAGAGGCTCCTCTTGGTGCGGCTGTAGCCGTCTGATGTTACCTGTGCGCTGTTGTGTCTTTGATGTCACAACAGCAACAACCAGCGCACACTTTTAAGTCTTTAAATCTTCTCCCGGAGGGAATCGAATCGACGACCCCCTTGCTACCTTTTTTCGAT
>OOFH01121817.1:9573-22411 GCA_900323355.1 Merlangius merlangus | reverse complement strand
ACCTGAGCTGAACCCCACCTGATCCTGTTTGGTCGGGGGCAGACCCACCTGAGCTGAACCCGCCCTGATCCTGACATCCTGCTGGTCCCGTCTCCTCAGTTCATCCGAACCGCGTCCTCCAGAAGACCTGCTGAGCTCAAAGGTCTGAGGCTGATGGATCAATGACCTCCAGTGGGAGTGATCTTCTTGACCCCACATGTACCCGTGTGCTTCCACACGCCTTTCCCTCACGTCTGTCACTGACCTCACTACTTCACTAATCTCTACTCCTTCCCCTTCTTCTTCCTTCTCTGTGGTTCGAACCTTTACTCTGAAGGAGTGTCTTCTTGAACCCTTACACTGAAGGCGCGTCTTCCTGCCCTCAGAGGGTTCAGCGTTAGGGTTGAGAGTCAGGGTTTAGAGTCAGGGACAGAGCTGGTCAGGGAGGACTGGTTTTACACAAACCTCTTCACTTGCTTTCGGAATGGTGGTGACATTTTGAAAAGATTCATTTGGGAAAATGTTTTCCTCTGCTTTCCTTTACAAAATTGTATTAAACTTCTGTCAAGTGTTTTTGTTTAAATATTAAACATTGAGTCACATTGAGTTCTACATGTTTGGTGCGGTTCATTTAATTGTCCATTAACTTGGTTAATGTCAAGCTAAACTCCTGAAATACATTTAATATACATTGTTATTGTTATTCAGCAATGTTAACATAATCCATTTTGTAAAAATATGAAACCTCCATATTACTACAAAATTCAAGCCTTTTCATGTATTTAACAATGTACAAACTGCCCCGCAGGCCATTCTCTGCTACTACAACACGTTCAATCCACCAACCCGTCTCACATCAATATACTATAGCTACGTTGGTTCAAACGGGAAATGTAGTTTGGTGTGAGACTGTTGTCCAGCAGAGGGAGCTGTCAAATACCTTAATTATACAGGAATGTCTGTATTTACATTTTAAAATGTTCATGTGCTAGTTTGTCTGCAGGTCTAGTTTATCTGCAAATAACTCATGCCTCAATGCCTCAAGCAACAGGATTGGTCGAAACATATGAAGGGAAAGAAATAAAAGCCCAGTTCACCAGATCTGAGGTCAGCTGCGGTCAGATTTTGGATCATGACTATTGAGTGAACGACGTGTGAGCTGAGAGACGCAGAGATCGTTTATGGTAACCGTTTATGGAAACGGTAACTGCCGTTCTGAAACGGCACGTGCTGTTTGTTAGGTATTTTAAAATATAAGTTGCACCCACATAACCTCTAGGAAGCAGATTCAAACACACAAGCTGTATTACCCTCACCTAGCCACTAGTAAACAAGACCAAACATATTATAAGCCGTAAATACTGTACATAGCCACAAGGGGAGCAGGACCTTACTGAAGGCTGCAATAGCTACTCCATCCACAGAAGGCAGCACCTTTAGACAGGTGAGTAAGACGTAGCCATTACATCACATAGGTAACACCCACCTCAAACTTCGGGTAATCCAGGCTTTCGGGTTAGAGGTTTTGCTTAGCTGGAGTCGCTCAGCACGTGTTAAATACGATTCCCCTCCCTTTGCTCCATAGTTACCACAGTGAAATACTCTGTTAGATAAAGTGAGTTAAAAGCGATCCGGATTGGACTACCTTCCTTGAAAAGAACTCGACACGTTCCAGAACGGCATATGCCATGGTATGTCAGT
This sequence comes from Merlangius merlangus, assembly GCA_900323355.1. Taxonomy (NCBI): domain Eukaryota; kingdom Metazoa; phylum Chordata; class Actinopteri; order Gadiformes; family Gadidae; genus Merlangius; species Merlangius merlangus. Next base: position 20,731 of record OOFH01121817.1, on the reverse strand, counting down.
GGTCGCGGTGGCACATGCCACAGGCCAATAAACGATCTCGGCCCTACTGGAATATTAACCACCTGGAACTTGGTGCGTTTCCTGGAGCAATACGGCAGGACGCATTGTGGCAACCCGGCCCAGGCCAATTAAGCAGATTCTGAGCACCTGAGGAACAGGCGGAGAAGCAGGGCTTAAATAGCCCGCTTCTCCACTCATTCGGGGCTCTCCCAGCCCTGGAGCTTCTGCACGGAGAGACCGGTCCTCGTGGGTGACGGGATTCCACCCACGAAGGAGGGGACCGTTGATTCCACCCAGGTTTTACGTTATTTTGGTTTTGAGAGACTATGTTCTGGATTAAACATGCCTTTGTTGGCTTTTCCCCTCAAAATGGTGTCCTGTTTGGGAGGAGGTGGTTCGCTCACCGTGCTGGGTTGCCACAGCGTGTTTACCTGGTCGATTAGGCCCTGAACGCAGACCCTAAACCCCGACATCCTAATCACAGACCCTGTGTTTAATTAGCCCCGAATATAGTTTTTGGGTTGAAAAAATAAATAAAAGTAAAAATATTTAATTATTTATAAGTAGGTTAGTCTGATAGTCCTTCTGGCAAGAGAAACAGTTTAAAAACATAACCTGTTTACCACCTCAAGTGAATTAATCTATCCTATCCCCAGTCAGATGTGTGTGTGTGTAAAGTCTGTCTCACTTGTATTCATTTTACTCTGAAATAACTTGAATGGAACTTTAGACAGCAAAGCAGTCAGGTAGCTATTTAAAGCTATAATAACTGCGTATTTTGTTTATTAAGGTGAAGCATTATGAAAAAATGTTCATGCAAAATAAAGCATAGAAATAATTTTGGCATTTTCATTTTCCATCTGGGCTAAGCCCCGGATCTTTATGAAACCTAGAAACACCCCTGCTAATGACCCTTTATATCAATGACCTAGTCTATGTCTCTGATGTCGTTCATAAAGTGTTATTTGCAGATATACCAACTTGATCCTGTCTCACAAAAATATTCTTGTCTTGCAGGAAACTGCAAACAACAAATTATCACTAAATCAAACAAGTAATGTGGAAAATACCTCTCTCAATCAATGGCCATTGAAAGAGTCAAATCAACAAAGTTTTTGGGTCTATAAATTAATGCATTTATCAATTTCAAAAGGCACATTGATCAATTATTAAATAAACTTCCCAAATATGTCGACTATTTTTCAAAATAAGACATTTCCTCCCACTTTCAGTGCTCCTTACACTTTATAAATCAGTTTGAACCCCACATCACCTACTGCAATATCATCTGGTGCAATACATTTCCTAGTCATCTCTTAAAGTTACAGTCCCTTCAGAAGAGAATTATACGTGCAATATCCAGGTCAAAATTCAATGCTTCAACAGCCTCACTGTTCCACTCATATGGTCTCCTCGAGCTTGAAATCAACACCTATAACAATGCACGCACAATGTACCAGGTGGTATATAATATAAACACCCGCCTATGTGAGCTTGTACCTATCTCTCATCCACTGCACACACACTATACCAGGAAGAAACATTTGATAACTGGTAAAGTAAGAAAACTGAAGAGCACTAGCCTGAGTATTGTTTCCAGGGGAACACAGATATGGAATACGCTTTAAGGCTTCATAAAAATGTCTGAGGCCTTCTTGGAATTTAATTTTTTTTTAAAACAAGTTGTTATCCTCTTACATATGACTAATAGGGTGGTGGAATGTGTTTACGACCTAGTGTTTTTTAGTGTTGTCAGTATGTCTGTGAGATGTATGTGTCGTGTTCTCTGTGGAAGTGTGTGCCTGGGATGAGGCTATGGATGTGAGTGTGTGTGTGCATGTGTGTGTGTGGAGGGGGGGGGTGGATGCATGGTGGATGTATGCATTATATCGTGCTCTTGTATTGTCCTGCACCTTAGCATGAATAAATAAATAGATGTAAAAACAAAATCGAGAAACGCTGAGCTTAATTAAACAGGCAAATGCACTGTGACGCTACTGGAATGTATGGAAAGGAAATCAAGTCAGTCCACCTGCGATAAGCAGCTGATTCTGAACAAACTCGTCTTCAAGATGGACGTATTCTAACGCATTTTTAGTCAATGAAATGTTAACACTACAGTATATATTTGTCCATTTAATATCACAAATTTTAGGGGAAGCCGAGCTTCCCTTGCAGTATTAGAGAAATCGCCACTGGTGTATATTATTATATTGGAAAACCCTAGATGGCTTATTATTTAAAAAAACACATGGGTATATAAGGTCAACAGTTAAAATGTTACCTACTTTACAATTTGCAAACAAATTCCCAAAGCACAAAATGAACATTGATATACACAAACCCAACAACTTTCAAATGATTGAAATACATTTATTTTAGTGTGTTATATTCCATTTTCTTTTTAACAACAAAAGTACAATAAACAATGCCATTCTAAATCCACCAGTTTAAAAACAGCCAGCACTACAGAGAGACATGAGTGGGTCCATGATTCATTCTCAATGATTTGGATCAGTCTAGCCTTTACTAGGATCCTAGTCTAGTTGAACCTAGGACTAGTATCATAGTTTAAATTAACCTACAGTAGTGGCTGCTGTGTGTGTCATACATACATACATACATACATACATACATACATACATACACACACATATATATATACATATACATATATATATATATATATATATATATGATGAGTATATTCAAGTGCTGCTCTGGTAGTCATGGTGACAGTATGGACCAATAGTAGAGGTTGTTGTGGAAGAGGATTTGTTTACATGGCGAAGAGGATGAGGAAAGCCACCATCAGACAGAAGAGACCCATGGCTTCAGAGAGAGCAAACCCCAAGATTGCATAGGAGAACAGCTGCTGCTTCAAAGATGGGTTCCTGGAGAGAGGAAGAGAGCAAGAGAGCATCAGGGAGTTGACTTCAGGATGCTAGTGACTCATCAAGTCCTGTAAAGGGCAACTTGTATTCCTGGTTAATTTATGTGGGAAAAGCAGTACACCCATGCCAATCCATTTTCAAACTCAAGTTATTTCATATTGCATCCATGCAGACCAGAAAAAAAAAAATCAAAAAATATTATGTGAGGTCACCTGAGACAAAACAAACACGATAGTTCATGGCATGTAAAATCACAATGTTCAGAAAGTTGGCCCATGAGAAAAAGAGGAAGGACTAGCCAAACTTAGGATGTTGTCATAACATGTCATATCAGACAGAACTAAGCAAGTGGGAGACTTGTTAGAGAGATGTGTTAAAAGTTTAAAAATCGTATGAAGGCTTCTACTTGCTGTTCCCTGTAGCTCTTGCATTTCTCTTACCATAAGCCATTGCATGCAGGTTGCTCACTAATGACAACTTTTAGAACAAAACTACAGCAACAAAAAAAAAAAAGTTACCTGGCGTATCCGATGATGAGACTGCCGAACACAGTGCCGATCCCGGCGCCGGACCCGGCGACGCCCACTGTGGCAGCGCCTGCTCCGATAAACTTAGCAGCAGTGTCGATGTCCCGGCTCACTGCGCTGCTCTGGAAGCCACGGAGCGCCACCTGCTGCTGGGAGGCCAGGAATGAGGGAGCCTGGGGAACGCAACCAATCCTGGTCAGAATTAAGATAGAACTACTATGGCAATAGCCAACAATCTGGCTATTGAACATGTTCATGTTAGGGTCCTGATCAAAATGCTTGTCACCAAATGACAAAAACATTTTTTTTTACAATCTATGTACAGCTTACAGTGTTGGGAATGTTACTTTAAAAAGGTAATTAGTTATAGTTACTCATTACTTGTTCCAAAAAGTAACTGAGTTAGTAACTGAATTACTCTATAATAAAAGTAACTAGTTACCAAGGAAAGTAACTATTTGCGTTACTGTAACAAAAGAAAGTTGCTATATGTCAAAGAATTTGGATTTTTCTGAGCAGTTTTCACTTGGCCTTAATGGGTTAAATGGTTGAACTGCCCATTCAAGGCCCTGATAAACTTCCAACTGAATTTAAATTTGCTGGGTTGCAAAGGCTGTGGAACATCTGTCGAATACTACAGAAAATGCCAACTTTTCATCGGATTTCTCTGGACTTGCTATTTCTGCTGCTTCATCAAATCTGTTTGGTGTGTGCGTGTGGCTCGCGTGTCCTAGCTTGTGAGTAAAAACACTGGCTCTGATTGGCTACCATGAAACATGACTCTGCCTTAGCCAATCATAACCACTTATCTCGTTGTTAACCCACCCGGTCTCCTCACTAGCAGTTTGTGTTTGGAGCCAGGGGTGTGTTTGGATTACGCAGTTTATTCAATCAATTCATAGTAACGCACCAGATTTAACGTACAGTAACGGTAACGCCGTTGTAACAACGGAAACAGTAATTATTTAGATTACCCCGTTACTGAAAAAATAACGGCATTACCTAACGCCGTTCTTTTAAACTGCGTTATTACAAACGCTGATAGCTTATAAACATTAGTCCTATAAAACACGCAGCCAGTGGAATATATGCTACCAAAACATGTCAGGTATTTTTTATATTAGTGACCGCAGAGAACAGACAGATAACAGTGGTTACACAGGAAGATGTCGGAGTCAAGGGCAGATGATAAAATGCTTGTCACCAACTGACATGCCTTGGCTTGCTTGTCACTAACGTGTCCCTCCCATCCCAGTACAGAGCAAAACTTACCTCCACGCTGCCAGCATCGCGTCCTGACACCACATTAGCAGCGAGGGGTCTGTAGAGAGCACGCGCTCCCGCACGCAACTGTAGTCAAGGAACACACAGCATAAATAAGGATGAAATTATTGACCCGTTAAGCGCACAGCTCAAGATAATAAATATAAAAATAAGTAAATTAAGGCAATATAAAACATGCAAAACAGGATCAGACGACGACTTGATTATATTAAGTACAATGTATATAGATACAAATTAAGATAGAATCATTTTACATTAAAAGTTACATTAATTATTGACTTCGACATAGATTACCAACACATTGGATCTCAAGATAAGGGCCCTTAAAATGGCCAGCAGATATACCTGCTGGCCCTGCTGCAGAAGCCAGAGGATTAAGGGAGATGACCTTTGACTTATCCCATAGGGTAGGGAAAGTACCAGTGTGAGGACAAGAGACAAGCCTATGTCTGGCCTTAAGGGATATAAATCTGTTTTTCATTAGTCCTGAAAAACAAGCAGTCAGTGGTAAATAAGCTAACGCAATGTGTGAGGTCATATTTATATTAGAGACTGCAGAGAACAGTTATACAGGAAGATGTAGGAGTCAAGGGCAGATGATATGAGAGCTTGTGATTAATTTTACAAATCAGTAGGCAATTATTATATCTCGACTATTGCATATGCAGCATACATCTTTAAATGGCAAAACCATGATCAGATATCTGATCATGTGTTATTAGGCTTGTCCTGCTCATAGAGGACAGTCGGGCTGCTAGCTGTGGACTTGACATTGCTGGAGAACTCACCTCAGGTAGATAGAGGACAGAATGCTATTACAGGAGATTTGGCTTCATAACGTGGAAAAATCTAACAACATTTAACTGAAGAATGACAAAAAACGCGCTTTCATTCATCAATTCAGTCATTTGTTATATTTTTCTACTCACCAGTGAAGGGGTGGAGACGAATTTAGCACAGGCGTACATAATGACAGGATAAAGTGTTCCAATACACAGACACGACTACCTCGAGTTAATCTGTGGAAAGAAAATTAGAAAAATGAGAACATTGTAGATGATTCTTTCATGGGAGCGCGAACTTACATTTTAGAAAATAGAGCGAGCCAAACTAAGGTCATGTCTGGCTACACATAAAGGTAGATTTGACCGTAAAATAGGTCATAATAAATAGAAACATGCTTTTAGAAATGGAATAACATCACATATAACACAATTGTCATCGTTGTTTGACTTTGACAAGGCCCACAAATTATAAATAAAAGATGAAAATCAACGGACAGGTTTTGCACTTACCAGACTGTGCCAGAGGTCGGACGGTAAAGGACTGCGCGTGCTCAAGAGAAACGACAACTTCCGGGTTTTAGTCGGCATGGCTAAACCAATCAACGCCTTTCTTTCATTCAGCTGTCAAACCGTTGTTTCAACAAATGTTATTTTTATTTTACTTATTTGTTTATTTCACAGGAAGAATGCATATTAATAATACATTTTGTAAAAATGTCATATTTAGCCAGAAGGCTATATTCCATCTGCAGTCCTTGGCAGACGTAACAATAGCCTCCCTAAAAAGCAAATAACAAATTAATAAAATTAATATAAAAATTTAACTAAGATAAAAGCAACCGATAAAACATTAATTATAACCACATAAAAATATTCAGTAGTTCAAGACATAAAATATATAAAGCATCCAGGACAAACAAGAGTCAGCATCAGAAAAATACAAATAATAGGCCTACTACTTATAGCAACATCAGTGTTAGACATCGAGGCAGTGGCCCACCAAACCATCGAGGCAGTAGCCCATCAAAGCAGACAGTACATGCACAACAAACAAACAAAGAGTCGAAACGACAAATATGAAGCAGCACATGAGAGACATATAGAACGAGCTACAAGACACAGTACAAATTCACAGACACGCTGACACAATGATGCAAGAGCAGGCGGATAAAATGTAGTGCTGGCCGGTCATGTTATCAATAAACTGTTTCAGTTTGAAACTAAATGACCGATGTGTTTAGGTCTCTGACACATGTTGGAATGTCGTTCCATTCACGAAAGGCTGCAACAGAGAAGGCTGACTGACTAAAGGCACTTTTCCCAAATGGAATAATGCAGTCCCCTCTCGTGAATCCTCTTGTGACCACAGGTGGATATATATTCTGCTGTCAATCTGTGGATTAAAAAAAGGCCTCGATAAGGCAAACCGGTAATACTTTAGTATTCAAAGATCCTAATCCCCTACAGAATTATAATTTATTTTATGCATTTATTTTATATTTGAATAATAATTGTATAATGCTTCTTAATATAATTCTACTTCTTCTTTTTTATTATTATCATCATTAGGCCTATGTCTTACATTTACTTTAATGGCATCGACCTTAAACCATGAACAAATGTGAACAGAAATGTAGCCTACATATCACGTCAAGTCAATTTGATTTGTAGGCTATACACCTTAAGATAACAGCTTTAGTCTAAAATGGCCACATTACACATTACACAACGCCCCTTACCCTAAGCTCTCTATGGTAGAAGAAAATGCTCGAAGAGACTCGGAGACTTTCAGACGGAACCCAGAAGTTCGGATCCTTCCTCCCAAGGATGGCTAGAGTGCGATGACTGCAGAACGTTAGAAAAGCAGTAACATTTTAGGCCACCAAGGGGCAGCAACAAACCATTGAGTTTCACCACTCGTCTCAACGAGTGGTGAGTGGTGTTTCAAATGTAAGCTACCCTTTTTATAGTTGTATATGTCTCAGTATTTAGGTCAATAATAAAGATAATATAAATGCCGGTATGTGAAAAATAAATAGCCGTGCAGTGCCGATGTTCTATGATCGATTTAAATCATAATTATAAAATGGCTTATTTAAATTGTAAGTATAAATAAACCGCAACGCTTCCACATAAATAAAAAAAATCATATTCGTAAAATAAATTGCACTTTGTGATTTTAAACCATCTCTCTACCTGCTATCAGAGATGCCCACTCCTGGCAGAAGACGGGGAGATTCCTCCACCACCTCCGCATATCCTTCCAGTCATCCCTCCCTCTTGCCCCCACCCTCCCGTTATGATGTGACCGTTACGCACGGCTATAATAAGCTAGAACGAGATTCTCCGGGGCGAATCCTTCCCGACGTCACTCCCGGTGCCCCATAAATAGAGCGGGCAGGACTCCTCTCTGCACTCAAACTCAAAACACATAATTTTTCCAGCGCGTGAACGACAACAGAGGATTAAAAATAACCGAGTCCATTCGGTTCCTGGATATTTGAACAGGAATAGTATTACTCCTATACCAGAAGCCACATCAAGTAAGTTCAACATTATCCGTCGGCTTTTTAAACCAGTTGTGTTTTGTGTGTTGTAATGTTGTAGTTCAATTCATCGAACGACAAAATATAATTATCACGTGGGTGTGGTGTTTCATTGTCCATGTTTTAACTCGTGCTTGGGACATATCTCCACAGCTTTGAGTAGACCATGACTTTGAACAAGGGAGATAAACTGCGGAACATGGAGAGGAGGCGAGGCAGCGTCCCCTTCCCAATGCATCTTCCCAACCTGCACCGGCGCAGCATGCCCGTGGACGACCGCGACCTGCGCGCCTCATTGCCTCCGAGTCAGGTGGACGAGCTGTCTAACCTGCTGCGCTGTACCTCCTCCTATTCCTCCCCCGGAGAGCCACTACGGGACAGCTGCGTGTCCGACTCCTCCGACTCGGTAATCTCATCCGGCAGCGACGCCGAGAACCAGCTGTATAAAGTGGTCCTGTTGGGGGAACACGGCGTGGGCAAGTCCAGCCTCGCGCGCATCTTCGGCGGTGTGGAGGAGGCTCACGACTCTGAGGAAACAGGTGAGATGATGATCATGATCATGATTTTGGTGGAGATGCTGTTGCAGATGACTCATAAAGTCTATTAGAGATGATGGAGGTGTAGGTGTGTGATTCTCGCTTCAAGTGACAGTTATAACTTAATTATTCATCATGAATAAACGACTTTATCATTAATAGGCCTACATCATATTGATGAATACAACTAATAATGAATCACGAAACTGTATAATCTCTCAATGTAGCTTGATTATTTTACTCTTTGTGTTGTCTAATCTGTTTTGAATCTGAGTGGACGGATCGATTTGTTTTCTGTCTATGTGGACATTCACTGTGTGTTTCCAGGCTATTACAGATCCATTAATGGACCCAATGTGAAGGAAACATTTCTAGTCAATCAATGCTGATGAGTGTATAAATAGATACACATGTAGGCCTCCTTACTTCACATGTCATATATGAACTATATTAAGACCATTAAAACATTAACACAGGTTAATTTCCAAAACTCTGAAAGTTAATTTAAATTCACTGATCTCTGACACATTGCCTGTATATTTATTTTAATTCACTGCACATTTGTATATTAATAAAAGTTCCATCTGTTTTCTACTCTTTAGGAAACACCTATGACAGATCGGTGATGGTTGATGAGGAGGAGGCGTCCATTTTGTTGTACGACGTTTGGGAACAGGTGAGCCAGGAGCCAGACTATATATGGCAAAACTGACATTATCATTGGTCTGAATATTATTATGATATGGTGGTTCCCAGAGCGATAGTGTGTAGTGACGCATGCCATTTATGTCTCTGTTTCCAGGACAACAGTCCCTGGCTGAAAGAGCAGTGCATGAAAATGGGAGACGCCTACATCATCGTCTACTCCGTGACGGACAAGTCAAGCTTCGAGAAGGCGTCGGAGCTGCGTATACAGCTGCGCCGGGCCCGACAGTCGGAAAACATACCCATAATCCTTGTCGGCAACAAGAGTGACCTGGTTCGATCCAGAGAAGTGTCTAAAGATGGTGAGTTGAAGTTGATTGAGTTTATTAAAACACGCACTTTATCGTTTTACTCCTACGATCATGGTAGATGGGAACCACCTGACTAATTCTGAGGTTGATAGTTAATGGCTGGGTGAGACAGGCTGAGGGGGGAGACAGGGTGAGGGTTAGAGAATGGGTTAGGGTTAGAGACTGGCTGAGGGATAGTGAGGGCGTGGTTCCTTATCAGGCGTTACAATGTAGCTTAATATAACAGTCCATCATGTCTACAAATGTTCCTTACAAGAGTCGAAGGGATTGAGTAACAATCTTTTATAGTGGTTAGCGTTATTGTTTTTCTTCAACTATGAAATGGGGTCTCGCTTCAAAGGGTGTTTAGGCTGAAAGGGAAAGGAAGTCTAGAGGTATTCTGACATGGGCTTGTCAGGGCCATGGTTTACATTTCCATTGAGGCACAAAGCAATTACAATCAAAGTTTAAGAATTTAAATTGGAGCAGCTACAACAAAATATTATAGCACTGCATAATCCAGTTAGAGGAAATAAACTGCTGGACGAAGTGCATAGTTCATTGATTCTTGGATGTTAAAACCAAGTTTTGGCACCCTTCAGTGAACCAACCTGACTCTGACCTGTCCTGTCTCCAATCGTCTCACAGAGGGCAGCGCTTGCGCCGTGGTCTTCGACTGCAAGTTCATCGAGACGTCAGCGTCGCTGCACCACAACGTGCTGGACCTGTTCCAGGGCATCGTGCGGCAGATTCGCCTGCGACGTGACACCAAGGAGGAGAATGCGCGCCGCATGGCCAACTGCAAGCGACGCGAGAGCATCAGCAAGAAGGCCAAGCGCTTCCTCGGTCGCATGGTCGCTCGCAAGAACAAGAAGATGGCCTTCAGACAAAAGTCCAAGTCCTGTCACGATCTCTCTGTGCTTTGAGGGGAAGGGGATGCAGGACTCCCCCCTCCCCCACCTGCTGAAGACCAGAAGCTGTGTGTGTGTGTGTGTGTGTGTGTGTGTGTGTGTGTGTGGAGTACAGGTAAACAGTAGTCCTCTTAAGTTGGTTAATGATTGATTGTTTTAATGACAGCTCTTACTCAGAACCAGGTCTGTGATCTGGTTTGATCCGAGGTGTTTCTGACAGCGTGGATACATTTAAAAATGTATTCTTACTATGTTCTTTGGTTGCTTGTCTTGTCTTTCTCTCCTAGGTATTTTGATACGTTGGGAGTCACATGATTTCACAGCACACAATACAAAGTACAGCAGAACTTTATAGCCGTGAAGTAACTTTAGTTCCTCTGTTTTAACCTCCAAACATCCTTACTGGGACCTGGTTGTTTATAGCTTTATATGGACTTCCTCCAACCTTTGCTCCGTCTTATCTTATCACTTCTGATGGGATATGATGAGCCTCCTACTCTAATTAAGCCCCTTACATTCCACTTATACTCTAACTGGGCCTTATACGCCAACTATGCCTCATACGCTAACTAGGCCCCAACTAACCAGCACCACACATAGTCAGCAGAGCGCCAGGTCTCTTCCCCCAAGGGGAGGCCAGATCTTCCATGCCACCGGTTCTCAGACTTAGAGAACACCCT
>OOFH01121810.1:367-16648 GCA_900323355.1 Merlangius merlangus | reverse complement strand
GCGGCACTTATTCAGGTGTAATTTCAGGCCCGCCGCCGCCACTCTCTGCAGCACCAGCCTCAGCGACTCCAGGGCTATTTGGAAGGAGCTCCCATGGGCCAGGCCCAGGATGTCATCCAAATACACCAGACTGACGGGGGAAGGTGCTGAACGAAGGTGGCTGCGGCGTTGCACAGGCCGAAACTGAAGACCCGAAACTGCCACAACCCCCTGTCCGTGCAGAAGGCAGTCTTTGGTCTTGCTTCAGGGCTGAGGGGCACCTGCCAATATCCGCTTCGCAGGTCGAGTGAAGAGAACCAGGAAGAGCCAGACACCAAGTAGCCTACAGTGACTCATCGATCCTGGGTAATGGATACGAGTCCTTTCTTGTCACACTGTTCAGCGGTCTGTAGTCCACGCAGAATCTCATCTTGGTGCTCCTCTTTTTCGACACCATCACCACTCCCGAGGCCCAGGGGCTGTCCGACGGTTCAATAATGCCATCTCTTTGCATCTCTTCAACCGCTCTGTCTGCAGCCTCACGGTGAGCCATGGGGTGGCGCCGGGGACGCGTCTTGATCAGCCGTGCATCCCCAGTGTCTATTTCATGTTGGACCAGGTGTGTCAGGCCCACTTCATTGTCTGCAAAAATGTCCATAAAGTCAGATAACACCTTCTACATCTCCTCCTGCTGCCACTGCTTCAATTGGTCACAGTTCTGACTCCATGTCTCTCTCAACGCCGACAACCTGTCCGTTTCCCCCACCGTAGTTGACTGGGCATATATTAAAAATTAAGCTGAATTATGACACGGCCAAAAACATTTCCAGAAGATCTGGAATTGTACTATTTCCATATAGTCCACAATCATGCATCAACATTTTAAATGTTTTTTTGGTTGTTATATTACAAATAACATGTCCCATCTTAAACCAACATTTTCAGAAACTCATTCGAAAACATATTTGCACTCTGAGAAATGTAAAAAACGAGAATATATGAGAATGTTGGAACCATCAACATCAATATCTTTAAGACATGTACAGCTTTGCAAAACCATGTGAAGGCGATGCATACAAGCCACTTTTCTTCTCTATTACTCACAACATAGATTTAAAAACTACTAATTGATTCCATTTCAGAACACTGCTTTCTGTAACTCATTTAAACATATTTGCACTGGGAGGAAATGCCCGAAACAGAATAAAGTGCAAAAGAAAATCGGTAGTAATGATTATGCTGCCACATAAAAAAAAATGAAAAAAAGGTTGTTGTTTTTTTTAAGTTTTTAAAGTGTGCTATGCTGCCCCATGCCAGTGGTGGCATGCGTGCCCAGGGTTGCCGACCTCTGCTATAGCCTATACAAAGTTATCTTTCAAATGGAAAAAGTATGAACACATCCAGAGTGTAGTAAATACTAAAATGTCGACACAAAGACCTCAAAAATGCTCTTTGAATAAATTAATCAAAATTATATGGATAATAATTGTACCGGTTATCTGACCTTTAGTCTGTTAACTGCATGGACATATGAATATAGGTTATAGAATGTAGTGCGGAGGGAGGAACGTCACGTAAGCTGCCTTGCACAGAACCGGGCGGAAGTACCTGTACATGGAGGCTATTGGTCGGTCAGTCATCAACGTCTGACAGACAACATTCACGAACAAATCAGAGAGAAGCTGTTATGCCGCCTATTTATTTTGCTCCGCCCAGTTCTTTGGTACCACCAACCCCCAGGTCCACACGTTACAGTGTCGCAAGGAGTGGGCTCTCTGCTGTGTCAACAAAAACAGTCACGTGAACGAGACAGCGGAAATCAATTGTGGTGAGACTTCGCTGAGCGTTGTGATCTATAGAAAACGTTGTTTACCATACTATCAAGTCTATGGAAATATTGTTAGGGTTACGTTAGGTATCTGTTAGTTTGAGAAACGTGACACTGAAAGGTAAGTAACCCAAACAACACCACGATTTAGTGTTACCTATCGAATTTATCGGATATCAATTCATAATAACTTAACGTTAAACTCTAATCTTTCATAAATACGTCTGATTTAAGACCAGCCTTCATCTACACCTCTAATTTTTATATAGATTCGCATCCGAGTCTAAGTAGTTGGCGAATAGCCTATGTGTTGTCTACAACGCATAACATTGTATTTTGCTTTTCACTGCTTGTACCACTACAACGCTTGATGCATAGGCTACTTCAAACGTTTGCAATCAGAAATAACAATGTCTGCACATAATAAAGAGGACAACAGGCTGCACTTCTACTCATGATATAAATCACTTATTTAAAATTGTACTTACTATGCATCGCAATTACTCAATATTGTTAAACTATGGTAAATACATTTAATGAAAATAATGGCTGACGAGTATGTATTGCACACGAAATTGTTAATGCACATATTTGAATAGCTAAAACCGTTGGCTATGGCCATGGAGCAATACTTCAAAAATATTGCCTATTGGCTTAAATGAGTATTAGCCGGCATGCTAAAACACTTGTCCTGATAGTTACAATTAGGACATCATGAAAATTCGGCTGCTTATTTCCTTAAAGGATACAGTTTCGACGAAGTATTCGAAGTATTCAAGCATCCACAGATTGACTAGTGTAAACATCTTTATTTAGTGCATTGGTTCAGGATATCGGTTTTGCAACGCCACTTTGAACCACATTCGGCACCTGCAAGGTGTTCATTTCTGACCCTGTGGACCAATTTGCATAGTCGATTATTCGCTAAACCACCAACCTTTATTCACCTTCAGAAAGGGGAATTTTGCGCATCCCTGGAACTAGAAAACCCTGAACTTCAGTTTTCGAAGGCCATCCTAGCCAAGCTAGACGCGCTGCAGTAAAAGCCACACAACTATAGGTTGTGTTGGAAACCAGGGTCCAAGGTTTGGGTAGCTTGCCATCAAGCTTCTTTATTCAAGATGCTATATAACCAGCAGCAACACATCTCATAAAAATAGGACATTTGCTCATGCTTGTTCCTGTAGCGGCAGCTACTTTACGGCCTCTAAATAGAAACACAGGTTCACACAGTGTGAACTTATAAAACACAATGACTCCAGTAGCATTATCATGAATTACACGCAACACAAATTATTCAAAAGATAACATGTTTAGTGTGTGAACTGACCTTTTAAGCCTCCAAATATATTTTCTTTACTGTTTTATTTGCTTTCATTGCTTAGACCTATACAATCAAAGCCTCAGTTGGGTAATGATTTCAAGACACTAACCAAGCATCATGGACGAGGACTGGAAACCACTTGTAAGCTCAGATCAAATGTCTGAGAGCTCAGACCGGAGGGACTCCACCGACTTTTTGGACTGCAAAGCTAAAAGGCAGGTTTACATCATGCACCACTTCATGTTCTTGTCATAATAAAGATGCGGTGGCAGTAGCAGAGAATGATGATCTTGTTTACGTTTTTCCGCTGTGCACTAATTCTTGTTAACTGATGCTGCTAAATTGGTTTGATTTATAAATAAGGGAAGCTCAGCAATACAGAAACAACAGAGGTATCAGAAGCCTTCTCAACATTGCTGATCCTCATAATGTCATCCTCACCCAGTGCTTCCACAAATGTGTTTTTAAATAGATTGAGAGGAATGAATTGCGTTAAAGGTGAAATGTGTAGAATTTAATGGCCACTGGCAGAAATTGAATATTCATAAGTGTGGTTTTAAAAGTGTATAATATGTATCTCGCCACAAAAGTTACATCACCATCTATAACCAGCATCTAGTATCTATCTTAACAAATAATGAATTGGAGAAATAATAATCTAAAAATGTATTCTTTCTTTCTTTTTCTCAAGACCTTTTCATGTTGAGCCCAAGAACATAGTAAAAGATGACCTACGGGAGCGGGTTTCATCCGAAGCCTCCATTCTGAACAGCAGACTGCACTACTACAGTCGATTGACAGGGTCGTCAGACAGACTACTGGTATTCAAATCACCCAATCAAAAACCCTCCTTCCCTGCTTACTCATGCATTTTATATACATTTTTTAAATGTCACTTTGTTTTGATGGGTATTTTTCCATTTAAACAACCTATATGGTACTTTTTTTAGACGGTACGATGATATCAGTTTAGGTTATCTTGTGAGTTTACCTGTCTTTAAAGAGAAATAATCATTTTGTTCATTGATCCTTCCATTTGCTTCTGATTGAACATGTATGGACACATCCGTACAGTATTTTGGTAAAACATAGTTGTTTTTTTTAAGGTTATAAAATAAGCTTGAACTTGGACATGAAAAGTATGGCTTCCTTGAAGTGAGCAGTTCTGTGTGGTAGCTCCATGCTCACAAAGGACTGTCTTCTTTATTTCCTTTTTCATTGATCAGTGAGGTGAAATCTGATTTTAATCAAATTAAAATAAAACTGTACTTTTATGATCCTTCTATTAGAGTCCCCCTGACCATGTTATACCTCAACCGGAAGAGATTTACATTTACAGCCCTTTAGGGACCGCATTCAAAGTGAAAGGAGGTGACGGCGCCTCTAAAAACCCAAGTATTGTCACAATGTAAGTAATCATGGAAAGGGAGTCATTTAAACTCATTCACCTTTGTTGTTTTAATTATTCATTGTGCTTGATGTTTTTCTTCAAAGATTTGCAATATGGAATACAATGATGGGCACGTCTATACTGAGCATTCCCTGGGGTATAAAACAGGTAATTTCCAAACTGTTGACACATTACTACACTGTTGCTTGCATCTGTATGTTTTTTTGTTTACCCTGCAGAAAAAATAAAAAAAATTAAAGAATGAAGTGTTTTTCAGGCTGGCTTCACTCTAGGAGTTCTTATTCTGAGCGCTATGGGGCTTCTGACCCTCTACTGCTGCTACAGGGTCCTGAAATCACCCAAGTCAATACGTAAGTGGAGTTAGGTTGTGAGAGAGAGAGAGAGAGAGATATACAGTGTATGGTATAGATAAAATCGTTCATCAAACAGTCGTTACTTCTTATCAATACCCTTCACGTGAATGTACAAAGCTAAACATTTTATATGGGGCTTTAAGGGGAAGACGAAAACATGGGTTGAAATATGTTTAATTCCTACACGTATTCAATGATACTTAATGAATGCTGCATCAAATTTGAATTGTGTCCTTCAAGGGATATACAGAAACCTAACTTGATTTTTCTATTTTTGTTGATTTTCCTAGCCTACATTGACACATCTGATTGGGAATTCCCTGACGTGTGCAGGTATTACTTTGGTAAATGCGGACAGCTGTCCAGCTTGGTTTTCTCACTGGTGTCACTGTTAGGGGCAATGGTGGTCTACTGGGTCCTTATGTCCAACTTCCTCTACAACACTGGCAAATTCATATACAGTAAGTTCATGCAATGGTGCATATTTGTAAATGATGATGCCGTAAATAATGTGGGCTGCAACAAAGCTCTTGATATTTTTCTTTTTGTTGACGATTGACTTTCAGACTATGAGCATAACATATCTGATCCTGACTTCGGAAGCAATACCTCGGGTAAGAAGTCATCTTTCATATACCATAGAAGTATAGGCTCAGAGCGTTCAACTTCCACTTCTAGGGTATCCAGTGTGAAACCCAAACATGTGTATGAGTAGGGCTTTTGCCACACATCCAAGAAAGAGATCAAAATGAAACTCTGTAATCACAACACAATAATGGAACTACGGCTAAACAATTGTTGCATCGTCCCGTTTCCATAAACTATTTTTTTGTTATGGGACTGAGTAACCTTTCACTCAAAATAAATTCAACATTGGCTTTACAATGCAATGATATACACTGTGATGAGCACAGCTTATGTAATAGACCTTTTGTGGCTGCTCGACAACCTTTTTTAGTTAATTGGTATTTTACAAAAGTGAAGTATATCTACACTAGTTTCAAACCTGTTGAGTGGTATATTTGTAAAAAAAAAAAAAATAGTGAGTCAAATCTTTGGGCAGCTGTTCGAACAATGCAGGAAAATAATTGTTTGAGTGTTCTGCAGTCGTACTGTTAGTTTGAGCTTTGTCTGTCAAAATGTGGTCATTATATTTCAATACAAATTATACAAAAATCTATATATATTTTATTATTTGTATTATTATTATTTTATTTTTTCATTTTTTCACTTCAAAGGGAACATGAACTATAGAGGAACAAGTGTGCTACAGAAAGAATTTATCGATGATAAATCTGTCTCATAGCTCATGTGATTCTGTGCCCATTGTGATCTGACAGCCCAGAGGAGCCTGGGTGTGGTTTCTGAAGGGAGATACCTACCTAATTGCTGTCTTATATTGTTCTGGCTAACAGTAGGGGAATGTGTTAACCAGCTGCTGATTCCCAGAAACTATGTTCCCAAGGTGTTAAATAAGGCTCACACCCATCTGATGGGGCTCACCTTGCAAACGAGAAGACCCTACAGAGATTAGTGGCAAGAAGCTATTGGCCGGCTATCCAAAGGTCTGTCTGAGAATACGTCTGCTGGCAGTTTGAGGAGTGGTCCCGAGCGCCTAGCCTAGTGTTGTGCTACAGCACATCGTTGTAAGAATACCAGCTGCTCTGGTTGACATAATGGAAACGATATCAAAAACGATGCAGCCCCCAACGGACAGATAGAATCCAAATCCAAGAAAAAAAAAAGTCACATACTTATATGAAACTGGCCCAAATTTTTTACTTTCATTAATAAAACAATTTTAATGATGACACTTTATAGATGTTCCGGACAAAATATTTGATCACTTATGGTATTGGTACTTTACATTTTTTTTGCTTTCATGCAGAGATATGATGGTTGTTATTATTCTTTGATGTTCTTGATCATAGCTGTTTATTTTTAATTTATCAAATAATTGAGATAGCTAATGTATTCAATTTGATGAGCTATTGAAAATCATTTTTTCACAAAGAATGTTTTAGTTTATTTATTTATTTGTTTCCCTTTATGTCAACAGTGATCTGTCCATACCAAGTCCACAAAAGCTCCATGGACATTAGCATCACTTCTAACAATACCTCAGATGCCCTTTTTCATTTTTGGTGGAGCAAGACCAACACAATACCCTTTTACCTCATCATCTTGTTGCTGCCGCTGCTGAACTTTCGCTCAGCCTCCTTCTTCGCAAGGTTCACATTTTTGGGTAAGTTTTTATAAACCACACCTTTTCTCTTGTATTATGATAGGACTAATGTACGGCACACAAAAAAGAATACGATCAGTACTGTAGTATATTTTTCTTGATTTGACAGATAAACTGATAAACATGTAAAGAAAGAAAAAATGGTTCAAATGGATGTATTTTGTCTAATAAATATACTATTAGAAATGTTTTCTAAATCTCCAAAGATTTTAATGAAATCAATGAAAGTAACCCAATTTTGATTGAGCCAACTGATGAAAGCTCTTGCATTTGCAGTATATTGAATCTTAAGAATTGTGTGTCTGTGGCAACTTTTCCATCATGCATTCAAATCTTCAAGCGACATAGTTAGTGCTCTCCCACTGTCTTGTGCGTGTAGCGTTCAGTTTTTTTTTTACCCATAGGTGACGCCAAAGACAATGTTACAAGATCGTTGAGAAAACAACCTTAATGTTCCATATAGATTTGATTTGCATTTCACAGTAGAAAAGGTCTTAAGGATGTGATGTAACAAGTCTAACATTTTGCTTGATATACAATGTATTTTAAAAATGAAATGCAAATCTGAACCATGATGCAATATCTCATTTGTTTAGGTACTATATCAGTAATGTACCTGATCTTTCTGGTCACGCTTAAGGCCATTCAGCTGGGCTTCCACTTGGAATTCCACTGGTTTCACTCAAATGACTTCTTTGTTGCAGGTAAAGTTGTGTTTTTTGAAATTATCTCTTTGTGATGTAGGTAAAACAGAAAAATTGGACTGACATAAAATGCCCCACGTTTGGTTTCTGTTATTAAGTGATGACCACCACATTTAGATGGATACGCTGAGAAATGTGTACATTTACGTTTTACTATCTTACCCAGATTCAGACGAGTTGTTTTATTCCAAATTTCTCAAGTCAAACTCCAATTTACATATATCTTGGCGTATCCCTTTTAAATGCAGTGGCATACATTTTCTACCTTTTTTACATTTTTCTTAAATACATTGTTTAATGCATTTGATTACATCACATCATTTTATATATAACGTTAATAGTATCAACTTTAAATTTCCAAGAGTTCAGGACGCTGTTTCCTCAGCTGACCGGTGTTCTTACGTTGGCCTTTTTCATCCACAATTGTATCATTACCCTGATGAAGAGCAATAGACATCAAGAAAACAATGTGAGTTATTTTCTTTTACACAGAGCTCCCTCTGTATTCCTTGTTGAACAGTGATTGTCCAAGAAAATGTATGTCTCTCACAATAAAATTGGGGTGTCATTAGTTACTATCCCTATGGGTATGGCCAACGCCCACTTTATGCTCCTTTTTCTTTTTACCTGAGCGCAAGTAATTAGGTATAAGATAGTATCCGAGAACGGATCCTATCAGATACTGTCAGAAAAAACGGGACCAGAGTTCTGGTATTGGTAATGGATAATGATATGTTAACATCTTTAACGAGATGGAATCACTTGAAATAAATTATTTTCTAAACTTTAACCACCCTATTAACTTAAATTATTAAATAAATATTGACCTCAGCATGGGGTCAATATATACTCGACATAAAGCCAATTTCCCAAAAAGTTTTCCTTTTTAAGAGGTTTTACTTCAAAAAAAGGCAGAAACAGAAGTCCCAAACATATCAAACCAAATTTGAAAAATATGAACTGTAGGTTCGGTTAAATTAAATATGAAAAATCTTAGAAAAGTTAGCTAGTCTAAAAAACATTTAAAGGTAATTAAACCATACTATTTATTGTGCTTGCAGATCCGGGACCTGTCTGTGGCCTATCTCTTAGTTGGACTGACCTATCTTTATGTGGGAGTGTTGATCTTTGCATCTTTTCCCTCACCTCCATTCTCCAAAGACTGCATTGAACCAGTAAGAATTCTACTCTTCCCTTTTCAAATTTTCTTCCTCCACTTGCGAAGTAGCACCTGCACCGAACTCCCTAAGGCCTCTTCATTAAATATACAATAAACATGCATCTAACAATTTAACAGCTGTTGAAAATAATGTGCCATTATTATTTTTTTATTCAATAGTCGAGTGTTAAGTGTAATAAATCACTTATCAGTCAGTGACCCCAAACCAAAGCGAGGCGTCTCGAGGGCCACAGCCCTGTAGGGCGACATACCATCACCTTCCTGTCAGCTCGAACTGTCATGCCACTCTGACCTCTCATTAAAAAAGGCATGTTTGCCCTCACAACACTGGGCGAAATGTTTTCTGTACATTTTAATTATATATTATCATCATTGTCAATAGGATACGTTTTTATTGACCTTTCCTTAACGTATCGTCTCGGGATGTGTAATAACCTATTTATTTTTCTGTTTTTTTTGCACTTTGTAGAACTTCCTGGACAACTTCCCTAGTAGTGACGTCTTGGTGTTTATTGCTCGAGCATTCTTGTTATTCCAGATGACCTCAGTTTATCCATTGCTCGGCTATCTAGCCCGGGTCCAGATAATGGGATATCTATTTAACAACTCCTACCCCAGGTAACTGCATGACCAAAGTTAGTTTTTGATTTATATTAAATTAGACAAAATTCAACTCTTTAAAATCACAGCATGGACTTTGATCTGGGCTGTTTTTTTTATTCTGATTGTCTCCTCAGTTTCTTCCACGTCATCACATTGAATATCTTCATCGTTGCTGCAGGTGTCCTCATGGCCAAGTTTTATCCTGACATTGGATCCATCATAAGGTTGCTTTTCTATTTCTCTTTTTTCACTGACATTATGCAGTTTGCATTACGTAGACCCTTTCAGACCCTTTCCACTAAGTTTAATCTTGGAAAACAAACAGGTGTTGCTCATAACACTAATGATGGGTTTGCTACTTTTATTTACCAGGCAAAGGATGTAGACTTTATAAGTGAAGATGGCACACCCATGACCATGGCCCTTTTCACAGATCAGGGTTACATTTACCAGTATGTTTTTCAAACCACCAGCAGTGGTCAATGACCAGTGATTATCTTCACAAGTTATAAGTCTATTACCTGTGCCCTGATACATAAAAGTAGCAGACCCATGATTAGTGTCATGAGCGACACGATGTTTGTTCTACGATGACACTTCTGGGAAAAGGGTCTATCGGCCGCCTCTAATTGTTTTCTTCTGTTTCCACGTGCAGGTACTCTGGAGCAACATGTGGCCTGGCCTTGGTCTTTGTCTTGCCTGCTTTAGTGCACATGATATCGCTCAAGAGGCAAGGGGAGCTTAAATGGCCCTCAGCCATTTTTCATAGTCTTCTGATCCTGCTTGGTATAGCCAACCTACTGGGACAATTCTTCATGTAGACACTGACTTATTGGATATTTTCATAAATGGTTTTCAAAATTCTGAAACATGAGAACATCCCATTGAATCTATGACGTTGCTGAAAAGATCCTTAGAAGACTGTATTTTTTATCCATTGCTGCCTTATGCTTTTAATAAGATTATTTTTTTCCTGTCAATGGTATTAATTTCTTCTTTCAATAAATGGTGCGATAACCTATAATTAATTGAAAAATGTTGACATTTGCAGAATTATATATTTTAACATTGCAATAATCTCAGTCAAATAGGCATGATTTCCTATTGAAATTTGGTATGGGATCTCATTTTAATGTTTAGTCTGTGCTGAAACTGAATTCAGTTGTTTAGGGTGTACTCTGTATGAAAACATTTAACTGTATATAAGGGTGCTATTGCTCACATTTTGCTTGTACAGCTGTCTTCAATTGTATTAAAGAGTATGGTTATATGTGAGGTTATAATTAATTCCTCAAAGATAGAAATTATTCAAAACACTATTTTACTCATTTAAGTTTACATTCCAATATGTATCTCCCCTCTTGAATGTATTAAGGGAATAAATTGAAACTGTTTACAATAACAAGACTACCGTAAAAACTATTGATTTCCAAAATGTTAATGATAAAGGTCTCCAAAGGGAGACATTTTTTCCCCAATAGAGAAATACAAAGATGGTGGTACATGTCAACATTCAATAAGAGCTAAGAACAACAAAGGGCACAAGTTAGTTTTTGAAGACAGGAATTTTGCAGATAATATTTAGATATTCTATAGATCATATGAAGCTAGAAGAGCTAGGAAGCTCATACTAGTATCCACAATTGCAAATTCCTGTTCCAAAGCAGTGCCAGACGCAAGTGTGTGTGTGTGGGAGGGGGGGAGAGTCATGTTATGATTACATAAAAAAAAAAATCCATGGGCACGTTCATTAGCTCAAGAAATTGCTTCTCAACTTCCAGCCACTAGATGTCAGTAAGACTGCAGCCTGCACTCTTGTCGTTTGAAAAGTGCACGTTTCTATTTTGCCTTTAATATGTCCATGAGCACGAGCACGACCGCAGACATGCACGCGCGCGCGCACACACACACTTCTGCAGGTTTTCGTAGGAGTCTGTAAGCGTATTGGCCTATGAGCCGCTGCCCATCAATGTTTATCTGTTTTATTTATCTATTGAATAAAAAAATGGGTGATTCAGGCATTCTTTATATTGTATTTAAATGTTTATATTCAATCATATCGCTGTCTTGTTTAGAATGACGAGGATGACGTGCTGCTGACGAGAAATTCCTGCGCCGGATGTAGTGCATTGAACGCTAATGCTGATGTGTTACTAGAAATTACAACATATACAAACTTTTTGAATTCTAAATGAAACGATAGAAAAGGTTGACCCGATATAGGTCGATGTTAAAAAGTACTTACTACGCTGTCTTGAAGCAAGCGACAGCACTCTGGCGTAGACCAAATGGCAGTAAGTGAACTCAACATTGACTAGTCACCACTTTATGTGAATAATAGCCCCGATTTTTGGCTTATAACTTTACATTGATAGTGCCAACAATGCATGTGTGCGATTGACTGATGATTGAAATTTGGCTGAAAACTGTGTTATCTCGTTGAGAAGCTCTTACTGTTCCACTAGCTGTTGATCCCGTTCCATAGTATTTATATTTAACGTTAGTTATTAAATAACCCACTTCCAGAAGAAACGTCATTGGTCTGGAAGGAATCGTGAGGAAATGTCTTCACGTAAAGATTGTTTGAATGCTTTGTTGTTCTTGTACCTTGTATATTGGATTTATATTGAAATTGCCCTAGTTAAAACCTGTATTCTGCAAAAACGAGCATTCTTCCAAAAACAACAAAAATGCATCACGGCATCCAGTCTCGAATTTGACTCCTGTCTGCTGGACTCCTGTCCTGATGCTACAGTATTTAGCACAGCTGATTTGGAGAGAATAACATCAATTGGTTATGCATAGACTCAAGATTGGATTAGTTGTACCTTGAAAGATCAAGTCATCAATATTTAATAATGCTTTTTATCTTTCAGCCCAAAGGTAAAGTTGGCACGAAAGGCAAAAAGCAGATCTATGAGGAGAACGAGTCGACTCTCAAGTTTTATACAAGAGTCATTCTTGGGGCAAATGTAAGCATCTCACAATGTGTCTTGATAATATCTCAAATGTATTAAAAAATGTAGTTTGTCAGTGATTATATTCAGATAGTAGGCCAACTTTGAGGCCCAATTTGAGAAAAAAAAAGGTTAGAAATTCTCTGTAATTAAGTGATCTTTGGTTATCTTTATGATTTATGTGTTATGTTATATACTTAATCTGTTACCAAAAAATCTTAAAATACACTGCTGTTTATTCTGTCTCGCACTCGCTCTCTCTTTCAGGCAATTTATACTGCTATAAACATTGTGGTGTTCTACAGCTCATCCACGTTTTGGACATGGGTGAGTGCAACCCTCAAGTTTAGTCAATATTATGCCTTCCCCCTAGTGTCAATGTATTTTAATTACGTTTTTTTTCTTTGCATTTTACAAAATTAACTATACGTTCTTCCAAATACATTGGGCGCTCGTTCCCTCTAGCTGCTGCTGGCGTTTGCGCTGGCCGTGTATATCGGGAGCTACCGATCCATGTCTGCCATGGCCAAGCCAGTATTTGGGGAGGATGGAAGTCTGTTGGACGGAGGAATAGATTTAAATATGGAACAGGGCATGGCTGAGTGAGTGCTCCCTGACACACTTTCACAGATGTTTGAGTTACATGTGGTGTGTGGGCGTGAGGTGATAGATGTTAGGACCTCTACTCAACAAGTTTCCTTTCAGTTCACTCGTTTTGTTATTTGTTACTTAGTTGTTTGTTTTGTTTCAGGCACTTGAAGGATGTCGTTCTCCTCACGGCCATTGTACAAGTTCTAAGCACCATCTCGTCCTACTTCTGGTATCTTTGGCTGCTGGTAAGGTCATTTTACAGGCTACGATTCCTTTGAAGCAGATTTTCAAACAACTGGAAACATTCTATATATATATACCATATATGTGTGTGTGCGTGTGAAAATGTTTTTGTGTATATATGTTTGACTGACGGTTGGTTTGTTGCAGGCACCTGCCCGGGCGCTACACCTACTGTGGGTTAACATCCTGGGTCCCTGGTTCTCGACCGACGCTCCCTCAGCCCCGGAGGAAGTCAATGAGAAGAAGCAGAGACGGCAGGAGCGCAGGCAGATGAAAAGATTCTGACCCCAACTCCCTCCTTTTAGAGCAGACTGAGCAGTATTTGGCTGTTTTTATATATACTGAATCTAATGTACAGACAGCAAGGAACCCATAAGTTATTCAGGTGGACATTTTGATATGTAATTTAAAAGTACAACAGTACAAATTAAATGATATAATGTAACTATTGTATTAAAATGAAATCTCTATTTCTGCTTTCTCCTTGAATCAGTCATTGTTTTTCTTGGTCAAATGTACAATCTAAAATCTGCTTCATTTAGTAAATGTTTTGGTGCACTGCATACATACCTCTAAATAGCACAGAGTCTTGACAGGCACTCCACTGCTCCTAATATGTACCTGAACACCGCTGAATCATTTCAGCATTTGCATCTTTTTGTCATCACTTTTACATACGGACAGCAACTTTTGTAAACTCTTGCGAAGATGAGTTAGTTTACAGAAATAGTTTTTTTGTTGCTTCCATTTTGTCATGAGTATTTTTTCTTTTAATACAATATCAAATTATGAATTGCCAATTTTCGTGTTTTATATCTTTCATTCAAGGCATGTCTTTGCTAGCGCCTTCAGTCGTTCTTTCAGACTTCTGGCTAATGACCTGTATTTGATGTTCATATTTCTGAGCTTTTTTTACCACACCGTTTTTTAACTCCTTTGTAATGTTAAATTCCCCTTAAGAGATAATCTTTGGGAATGGTGTGTATACAACGCTTGCTGTAAGGTCTGTACTTTTGGGTTATTCCAATCATATTTCCTCACTTCATTTTACTTTTCCTGAATTTTCCTGAATTTCTCCTATTCCTTTACCTTTTCTTTGCCTTGGGGATAGGTATTCTTGTATGAAAAACAATAAATCAACTACACCTTAAAGCCTGCTTCATGAGTAAAATATACTTCAAAAGTGACCACTATCAGGTTTCTAGTTTCGTGATGGAATGATAGTGACGGGGGATATTACCTCATGAATAGCCAAAATTTACACTGGCAATGCTACCATTAAAAGCATGATCCTTTCCAGTTGTCTTTTTGCTCCCATCTGCCTGCCAAGTTGCAATGCTTAATAGGTTTAAGGGAAGCCAATGCTGCAACGCTGTCTCTTTTGTAGCGTTCCATCCTATTGACAGTCAAACAATTCTAAATGATTATGCCCCCTCTCTTTCCTCATCTTGTGATTACAATTGGATTAAATTCTTCAAGGACCAACAACTAAGAAATTCCATTGGTGGTTGCTGTTTTAGATCATACCTTCATTATCATAAGCAACCAAACAAAGTGCCTATGATCTGGCAGAGATGTTGCAACGGTATTATATTTCTTTGGCAGTAGTAGTCTGCTAGCCATCAAGTCATAGCTGTAGGTCATATGAAACTGAAACAAAGTAATACTGAGGCATGGCACCGTGTTTGAACAATTAGGGGGAAATGGCATGATCTCTCCCTAAAGAATTAATTTAGACACATTAATAAACATACTGAATTGCAAAAGACAGGCCATTTTATAACGACTTTGTTTGGGGGGAAGGGTTTGTGTATTGTCTAATGCTCATGTGCAGCCAATGTAATGCCAAACAGTAACCATTATCCCATTGACTCATAGGTTAGTTGGTTCTTTCAGTGCTGAGCTAAACAGCGCAAATGAAAATGACTGACTGAAGATGAAGAGTACCTACCAAACTAAGAAAAAAGAGAATCAAACATTTTCATCAAGTTATCATATTTTGGCTACCAAAGGCTGATGGCTGTTTGCCTGGATGGGAACTTCAAGTTAGATATGGGGGGGGTTATGATGTTACTGAATAAATTGCTATTTACAGGAAGTAATTAAAAATTATTGTTTTTTAAACGTGATAAATAAATATCATCACGTTTAAGTATATTAAGTATAAGTACATTAAAAGACTAAGCATAATTCAAAAAGTCTCTTTTTTTTATAAACTCATACTCATTCTCTGATAGAAAAGGACAGCTTTTACTTTGAAAATGACAGGCCCCTGGCATCCCTTCCTCCACCCGCTCAGCCCTGTGGCTCTATACTGCCTGTATTATAGGGTTAGAAACAAAGTTACCAAAATTAGAGCTGCACGGTATCCAGTTGTCGGGGCCCATTCCAGTTGTGGGCTGTGAGCGGGACCACGTTGCAGTGTAGTTTCGCACCCGGGCAACTCACATGTACATACCGGTAACCTCCTCCAATCACAGCTCACCCACAGATTTGTTTTTATTCCTCCCTGAATCTGCAAAAATTCTTATTATCTACTGACGTTTCTTGAACATTATTAACAGATTTATACTTTCTTTACTTTAAACATTTTCTGGCGATCTATAATGGCTTCAAAGATGTACACACAGTTTTCATCTTCTTCTTTTTTTGTCTGTTTCTTAATATCCAAATGCCAAAGTAAAAAAAATGACTGAGGCTCCTGGCTGTTGATGAGCGGAACATGTGGTCTTGTGTCTATTTGTGTGAGAGAGCGATAGGGAGAGAAAGAGTGACTGTATACATACAGTATATGTATGCTCAGAAAAAAAAAGTACGATACGTTTGTCTGTGATGTAAAGCTGTGCATGCGATAACAAAAATG
>OOFH01121808.1:9120-21301 GCA_900323355.1 Merlangius merlangus | reverse complement strand
GGGGGGAGGATCAGGGTAAGGTCAGGGGGGCGTTTGCTCAAAAAAGGTCGAGAACCACTAGAGGAACCAAAACAACATCTACCCTTGGGGTCGCCATATATTTTCTTTCTTTTTTTTTCTAAAAAAGATAACATGCCATAAAATCTCAAAGCCCACGATTAAAGACTTAAACACTGAATCAGTCGGTTGTGATTAATTTGCAGCTGGAGTTTGGCCGATTCACCTTGAGACAACACCCCCCATCCCATACTGAAAAGTAGAATTCAAATTTAAAATGATGAATGCTCTCCATTAATCCTGAGGCCTCAGCTCAGCGACTGGAACTCCAACGGTTCATTGATGTGTATCAAATATCATGCATTTTTCACATGTTGTTTTTTGAGAAATTACCCTTTTATTGGCCATAAAACTAAACCCACAGGATTTGATCAGGACCGGGTCATCAATGTTATTCTGAAGATCAGATTAACAGAAAAAGGGTTGTTATTTATAAAAACGTTAAAGAAAAAATTTATATGAATTTCATCATGTCATCGCGTTATCCTGTGCCGGTGTGAGTACCAGATTGACTCGCCTGCCAAATCGACTCGGGGTCATAGATGCGCAATAATGACGCACTTCCTGTAAACGTTGTCTTTTAAATGCGCATGCGCGGTTCCATTCATTCCCATGTTATTCCCAAGTATTAACGATGTCCTTTTGTTTTCTAATCTATGAATAATAATCTAATGTACAAATTATTGTTGCCTATACTTGGGTAATATATAAAAGAAGAATGGTTAACTCCATCCACTTTATTTCCAGCGCTCCCAACACAGTCAAAACAGCGACCCACACGCAGACACTTCCGTTCTCCTCCTTCAGTCCCTAACAGGAACTGAGTTACATATGCATTCATCAGTGCTTTTAGACGTGTTTCCAATGGCTTTGTTTGTGCGAAAAAACGGGCCGCGTTCAATGAAATCAAAACCAAAACGGATTGAGCCTTCTTTTTATGTCCATGATTGAGCCACTTTTATAAACAACCCTTCCGGGTTTTGTCCGTTGGCTTGTGTCGATACGTCGAGTGTCGATACGTCATCTGTAAGCGCAAGACCCAGAGTCGATCTGGCAGCTGATTCAATCTGGTACCCACACCGGACCTTCTCCATATATTTTTTTGTGTAACTCACTACTTCCCTCTTCTGGCCAAACACAAACTGCAAGTTCCAGGTTCTTTACCCAGTGTGTTAAAGGTTGGGTATTGGGATTTGCGAAACGCCAGTAGATTTTGAAAATACACAACTCAAATGGTCCTACCCCCTCTCCTTCAACGCTGACTCTGACGAGTCTGACTCCACCCATTCCAAGTACATGGACGCGCAATCATGCATGAGCGCGAACACAGATGCGCGAGAGCGAGCCATTAGCTAGTTAGCTAGCTCCAGTAGCTACCGCAGGATAACAACAAACAGAAGTTTGCTTCTGTTTGTTGGGTCACGCCCTCTGCGCATGACCCACGAAGGGGTCACGCGCAGGGGGAGGGGGAGTGCAGTACGACCGTTTGATTGACGTACTTACTGTCCAATGCCACTCGATGGGTCTGGAAATCATTGGCTGGAGTTTTTCGAGCCCTGCCCATTCCGCAGATGATTGCCTTGTTTAATTTTATGTCAGTACTTCTAACTCAGTAAGTGTAAGTGTAACTCTGTAAGTGGGTTATGATAAGGATTTCAAGTAATTTTGCAAAAATGGCTAAAAAAGAGAATTCCTTACCCAACGTCAGAGTATGTAACAAAAATACAATATATCCAAATAACTATATAGATAGCTCTGACAATTATTTTCTTGGCAAGAAATATTGTGATCCATATCATCAGCTTAGCCTGAAACCATCATATTTCAATGCTATAGGATTCATGATTTATTATGAAATTACTCATACCGCAAATCAATATGCAAACCATGGGATTATATAACATCTTATTTATTGCAAATCGTACACATGCTGCTGTCTAACATGGGACTTCTCTCAGTTATTCACCAATACCCGGTTCACATTAAAACACAGCAGATGACTAGGTAAAACAAAGATATTGGTACAAATCCTGACTAGTTTCATCACTGTACAATGAGTTCACTGGCTGTGAAACTGATGAATTTGGAGATTTAACATTTGACAGGAACCAGGATTTCTTACCAGAAATATATTACAGAATGAATTAAACACTTGACCTGACCTGGGAATTGAATTTGGTGAAATCTCATGTCAGCCAATCAGAAATCGACAGGAAAAATCTCGGCAGTCCATTATGCAGAAAACAAACACGTGTTTGCCTACAGTTGTATGAGTACATGAATTCAACCTCTTGAGACTTATTGTGTCACTCGGTTCGGTGTCTGGGGTGCATTCTTATACACAGTCTTGACCTAAGATTGGCTGATGGCCACACTGCAACACACACTGTTATCAAACGATAAGATGCCCACCCCGAGGCAACACCTCCACATCCTAGGCAAAAACCTTCTCCTTCCTCCCATTGGATAGACTCACTCCATCACAGCCAATCCTATGCCACGATGCGCATATTTACCTTCCCGTTGATGACTACACCAGCTGATTCGCCTCATAACTAGCAGTTACTTTCAGCTTGAGAGGGAAGAGCTTGTCATTAGATGACGGGTGAAGTGGTTGGTTAATATTGTAGAAGGGGTCTCCTAGGCACGTGATTGGCCAGAACTGGTCTTGGGTAAAAGCCTGGAAATCAGCGAGTCCGATGGCGTCTGGAAGCCGCGGGGCCCAGTGGTTGACGCTCTAGCGGTTGTAGAACTGGGAGGAGACCCAGGCCAGGCCCCACTTGAGGTTCGTCAGCATGAACTTGAGGGCCTTGGTCCACTGCTCCTCAGAGTTGAACTGGGTCTTGATGGAGTAAGAGCCCCCACTGCCCCCCGTGTCTTCGATCTTACCTTTCTCCACGTCCATCCTGGCATAGGGACAAACTCTCGGTTAGGTTGAAAGCAGCACTAGGATTTAGAAGACTGCCATGTTTCTTAGGATTTACCCCATTTTGCATTATTGCAGAATTCTACCTTCAAAAATAAATTTGCCTTCAAAATGGCTGCTTTTATACAGTCTATGTTGACTCTGCCTGGTTATCTTTAGCATGAGGAACTTGGTTGAATGTCTAGAAACTCTTTCCTGTGGCATCTCCTAATATGGGCCTTATTCCCAGAGCAGCCCACCTTCCTTCCATTCCGGATCTATTCGCCCTTCTTGGTTCTAAATGCTGGCTGGACTGAACACGGAACTCACCCAGCTAGTGTCAAGAACCAAGATGGTTGCAAGGTGAACAATTCCGCCTTTCGGCTAAATGTGTCTCTGGGCCGGGGAAGTGGGAGGCCGTACCTGTACGGCAGACAGAAGCCTGTGTCCCCTTTCTCCACCTCCTCCTTGAACTGCTGCACGCAGTCCAGGAAGGCTACCATGGCGTGGTCAAACTTGTTGTCCCAGAAGAAGCGCAGGCCCCCGGAGCAGTACAGCGGCAACTCCTACGGAAGTGACCACGACAACACCGTTAAGTGAGTCAGTATAACTCAGCGCTTTTCTCAAGGCAGTCAAATGGCTCAACATAGTTAGTGAGTGCGTCTGTGGGGCAGGAATCCCACCTCTGGCTTGTGTTATAAAACAGTTTCAAGTAAATATAGTGAGTGTGAGGTATGAGGATGATTCGGTTGTTTTAAAGCAGGGGCTCTTTACGCAGTGTGTTTACGACGGTCACGTTCCTGGATGCATCACGGGTGTACTATTAACAGGGAATTGCCTCGCTCGGTTCTAAAAGATTACGCTATGTATCATCAATTCATTGTCCTTGAAATATTTGTGGATTGTTTAGTTGCCTCATTCCTCCCAACACAAAATGACCTGCACCAATGTCAACGGGCCAAGTTTTCTTTCTTTGAGGCAGACTCTCTTACATTCCAAAACAGCAAGCAAAGTCCAAAAGGGAAATTAATCCTGCTTGTCAAGGACAACCATTGCAGAGCAGGTGAATACGTCTGGTTATTTTCACACAGAAAGTTGTCTACCGCTCAGAATACCAAACACTTCCAGAGGCCCACTCATGACCCGTCTACTTTAAGCAGAAACCATCTAAATTCAGCATAATCCTAAAAACAGGCGCGATAACGCTCGAGGAGTGGATGTGGGTCGGGGGGCAGGGTAATCTGTACCTTTGATCTGTCTGTCAGACTCTCCAGGTAGGAGTGGTTCCCATAGGGTACGAGACGATACCTGCAGGGAGTCCAGAGAGTTATTCAGCAGACAAGAGGCTCAGTCTACAGGTGGGTGGATGAACAGACTGAAGGACGGACAGGTGGATGGACAGGTGGATGGACAGGTGGATGGACAGGTGGAGGGACAGATGGATGGTTGGATCGGTGGCTGGGTGGCTGGGTGGGAGGATGATGAGTGAAGGGATGAACGCGTGTGTGTACCGCTGGAAGCTGAGGCCCATCTTGTTGGCCAGGGCGTGCAGCAGCAGCACCGTCTGGCCCCAGGCAGCGTTGATCTCGTTCCACTCCACCGGGACGCTGGGCAGCCGGCCCAGGCGGAAGTTGTTGATGGTGCCGAACTGACCGCTGTGCCTGCACCGCAGGGAGAGCAGAGCCATATCTCAGCCATAAAATAGACTTCCCCGTGGGAATTCAAATAAATGCTGCGTCCCTTCATCCAGTTTGACCGCGTGTGTTCACCCTCCCTTCACTCTGTGCTTTGAGCATACTATTTAATATTATTATGATATATTATACATACCAATAAGTTCCACGATCGAATTGTCCAACTATTCTTAATGATCTGATATGCATACATACTGCATATCATCGTTTTGCATTTCCATTCTTCGTTTTCATAAAAGTAATTTCAAACTAGTTTTAAAACTAGGAAACTAGTTTTACACAGGCCTAACCCTCGCCCGGAGTGACAAATGTGAACGGAGCTAGGAGGCCTGAACTGGTCATCACAGTTCTTAACTGGTTATAGCAGGTATTGACGGCTCAGAACATGTATATGCTGGTCTAAACCAGTCTAAATCGGTGTACACCACTCCAGGCGTGTGTTTCTGAAGGGTGCGTCCCTGACGGGTCCAGAGGCGCCGTGTCTCTCACCAGATGTGGAAGGTGGCGTTAAACACGTTAGTCTTCTTGAGGCGGTCCAGCTGGACCTGGCAGTAGCGCATCTGGTTGTCCACACTCTTCAGCTCGTCGTCCAGCTCCAGCTGCTGCCGCTTGAACTCACTGTACTCCTTCTGGTACCTGGGGCGCGCACACACACACGCACGCACGCACGCACACACGCACACGTGCACACGCACATACATTAACACAGACACACGCCCACACACACATTTAGATACTCAGAACATTAACAGAACAATATAACATTAGTTCACTACTGTGATATTATGATTGAATCTTGCTGATGTACGCTTCCGATTTCTCTCAGCCTCACTTAGTACTTACTTATTACTTTATTATCGCGATACTCACGGCGATTACGATAAACATGACAATATGAAATCCATACTAAACAGTCTACAAAGTGAGGGTCATCAAATTGACTTGCATTGGAATTCTAAGTAGGATATCAGACTGAAACTACTACGGTCGCATCTACTCATCGTGATAAATGTAGACTTTAAAACTGGGCGTCACAACAAGATGATCCCCTGAGGATGGTACAATACCCAGTGGACGACAGAATAGCATCGCATCATTGTGCAGCCTGAGCGTTCCACAGACTGATCCTCTAAACGATCATCGCCACTCACTGGAGCTCCTCCGTGTCCAGCTGCTGGGAGTGGCTCCGGCCCTGGGCCAGCTCCTGGGCCACGGCGGCCCGCTGCTCCTCCACCGCCTCCAGCTCCTGCACCAGCACCTCCTCCCCCTCCTTCAGCTGGCGCAGCTCCGCCAGCAGGCTCTCCTCCTCCTCCACCTGCAGCTCCGACAGCAGCTCCAGACACTGCCTAAGGGGAGGGCACGCGCGCACACGCTAGTCTGAGAGGGAGTGTGTTTATGTTTGTGTGTGTGTTTATGTCGGGCGCCGTGGGTATGATGTTTGTATCGTTGTGTCCATGTGTGTGTCCGTGTGTCAGTGTGTATGACTCGGCAGCCATCTTACTTGTAGTTCTGACACTCATTCTCTGTGATGTTGAGCTGGTTGTCCAGGTGGTCCAGCAGGGTGTCAGTGCACTCCTCACACAGGGGGTGGTCCACGTCCGTCTGGCCCGACATGATGTCAAACAGGTCGCTGGTCACCTGGGGGACGGTTGCCGTGTCAATAGATGAGGTATGTTTTCTGTATTCTATTATTTGGTTATTTGGTCAGGGGATTTTTCACCACTTCAAAAGGTGAATCGAGATACATGGCATTAAGTTAGTAAGAAGTCCAAACACACCACCTGTTCCCAAATCACATGTTCAAGGCCATGAATAAACGACTCAATATTACTGTAATTCGCAACAGCCAGCGTTACATTTTCTCTCCATAATGATATATTATAAATAAAATCAGTTAGCTATGGGACATAAGGGATTCAAACCTTCAGCCTCCTGCTCAGGTTCTCCATGGTGCCGCCGTCAGATGCCTCTCCAATCAGAGTAAAGCTGTTGGCACTCTCGGTGGACATCATCCTGGTGGGAAGGAAACAGCTTTCAGAGGTCTACCATTTATAACAAGGCTAATTTGAGAGGTTTGGCTATTAATCAAGTACATCATTATCAATTGTTTGAGAGAGAAAAACAGTTAATGAAGCCTTTATGGATTCTGGAAACTGATGTTGAGCGGGGTGGGTTATATAATTTAAACAGGTAACACCTATGTCTTACCTGGCAGGAGGGATGTATTTCCTCGCTATGCCATCCTGCTTACTTTCCACAAAAGTTTCCTGGGTAGACAAACAACAGGCATTAAAACAGGTTTTTTTCCACTTTGCTGACGAGAAGGTCGACCTTCCACCAGGCACACCCACCTCTGGTGCATGGTCTCCTCCGTTGTTGTCGGTCTGTTTGCTTGGGGTCACGGTCACCAAAGGCGCTTGAAGAGAAAAACAAAAGGAAGTTAAAGTTCTAGCGATCTGACAGCTTTGACACATGCATCTCGTCAACAGGGAATCGATCAGGACCTGTCGGAGTCAGATATGTCACCTGTCAAGACAACCTACCAATGAGTTCCTGGATGGTGACGCGGTCCAGCACGTTGAATGAGGTGTCCAGCTTTAGGGGTTGACTGCACCGCTGACACACGAAGCTGACCTGCATGGTGGTGCTGGTAGAGGACTTGGAGCCCTCCATCACTGCAAGGAAGCAGACAAATAACAACACACCAACACACTATTTAGTAAACAGACTTGGTACAGGAAACATCCACCGGAACAACAACCCGCTGACATAGGCACTGTGCTGTAATGGCAGTCGATCGGTCCAGATGAACCAGATTGAAGTCTAATACGCGAAAAGCTAATTTGCTAACCGCTAACAATTTGGAGAATCTTTAGAAAGAAAGACCGGCCAAATAATACTTTTATATATACATGTATTGTGCTATATAACTGCTATAAATAAGTATCAGCGTTCAATCTTTGATCCGAGGATCTCATATGTTTTAGTGAGAGTTATTTATGTTCTACCTCGGGACCAGTCTTCCTTGTTGATGTTTATCCCGGATATGACGTCGTTATCGTCGTGTCGTCACTGTGGCTGTTATGGAGGAGGCGGGACATCAACTATTGTAAATAGATAATAGTAATATTTACATTCGACGTTTGGGGTACATTTTTGAAAATAGTTACAATTTACATTGATATAGAAAGTACATTTTATAACAAACCTCAAAATAAAAAATACATTTGTAGATGATTGCACCAGTACTCCAGACAGTAGGGGCGCTAGTCGGTGTTCCTGGTGACATGGCGCTGTGTTCCTACTTCCTATTCCCCTGAAGAAGGGGTGAGTTGCGGGAAAACCTGAAACCAACGCCAAGAACCAACAGGAGGCATACGAGAGAAGGTAAACATTTTAAATACGTATGCATTTGTAGATTACAGTAGAAAATAACTTTACACATATATCAGTAGGGGACATTGCTTACCATCTATTACTCATTTTGGTCCGATGTCATGATCTGAGCCATCATCTGCTACAGGTTGTGGTGTGAAAGTGTGTGAACACAACAAACCTTGGTTCACTATCAATATCAGTGTTACTTTTATTACATATTGTGGTGGTTGGTGGTTTTTAAAGTGAGGGAGGAAGGACTGTGCGCTTGGTTGCCATTGGCCTGCTTGCGCTGTTAGTGTCGTATGGTGGCATAAGTATGTGAGACTCAAGTTGTTTCAGGATGTTTTGTTGAACTACAAAATAGCAGGGAGGAATAATTATGTGAATTGATACAAATTCACCAGTGGCAGCATTGTACTTTGAAAGTTGGTGGGCTGCATGTCTTAGACTACAAGGGCAGAAGGAAAGGATGCACAGCCAATTAGTCGAATCAGGCCTACTCTTGATTTGTAAAACTAAATAAAAATATCTGGGCAAAGCCTATTTTTGCCCTCAATGACTGAAGCTATTGGTTGTAATTTGGCTATGTTTATTTTCAGCTACAATTATTTTAAGAAAAATGAAAACACAAGACCAAAAGTGATGCTAGTTAAAATGCATCTCCATTGAAACCCATACATATTTTTCGATCTCATATGTCCTATGGGCTCTACTGGAAGAGGCAAATTGTGGATGTTAATGGATGTTTCAGAATGTTGGTCATGGTGTTAAGCCAATTAAGATTGAGGGACTTCATATATTCATCAGTGGCGAAGTCATGCCTCTTCCAGTAGAGCCCATAGGACATATGAGATCGAAAAATATGTATGGGTTTCAATGGAGGGAAAGTAATTATAACATTTCTGAAAATGTTTAGTTTTCTTTGCATGAATAATTATCATTTAAATCCACAAACAACATATGTCTAATCCGGGGCATATAAAGACTGGGACCAGAAAATAATTATTTTCTCTCCATTGAAACCCATTCATATTTTTTATCTCATAGGTCCTATGGGCTCTACCGAAAGGGGCGTGACTTCACCGCTCTATAGATCAAGTCAACCCTCCTCGGAGGCTCCGCAGCTCAGTCACGAGTAGCCCTGACCGGCCGCGGGCTCCGCCGACCGACCGCAGGCAGCCCTGCCCGGCTGCGGGCTCCGGAAACGTCATTGTAAGCGAACAGAGCCGCACTGTACCGCAACGAACAGTAGCGCACTGCTCGGTGGAAACGAGGCATTCGACTGAGTGGGTACGTTGGTTCTCGTAGCATAGACTTGAGGGGATAACCCCTCCCTCCTGGCTGCTCAACACCTAGTACTCCTGCTTATTGGTTCATAGCGCAACCAGGGCTTCCACACCCTCACGGATGGCCCCAATTATGGCCTGTTTGGACGTTTGGAAGGCTTCCTCCAATTCAGGGGACCATTAGAATTTGAAGCGTGGGCTGAGGAACGGCTTGAATAGTGCCATAGTGTCGCGCAACTGGGCGTAGTTTGCCACCTTGTTGACCAGGCCAAACCAGCTTTGCTCGAAGTCCGAGAGGATAGCGTCAAAATGACGGTTGTAGCCGTCCCCAGATGACAGGAAACCTTGCGGTGCCCTGATGTAGGGCCAGCGTTCTGAAGGGCGTGACAAAGGTGGTCAGGCGACGGTCCGACACACGCAGGGGCACGCAGGGAGGTGCACCTGCCTCCGACCTGACTGGTCCAGGCGTGGCATTGGCTACTTCCGGCTCCAAATACATTGTAGCTGCACTTTGGGCATACCTGACTGTTGCCCAGGAGGATGGAGGATCACCCTCGCCGGTTCGCGTTTCCTATCCTCGGCGGAGCAACGCTATGCGGCCATCGAAGGAGAGGCCCTGGCCGTGGCCTGGGGCCTGGAGCAGACACGATACTTCACACAAGGATGTGACAACCTTGTCGTAGTCACGAGCCCCTTGTGAAGATCTTCGGAGACCGCACGCTAGATGAGATAACA
The DNA here is from genome assembly GCA_900323355.1 of Merlangius merlangus. NCBI lineage: Eukaryota > Metazoa > Chordata > Actinopteri > Gadiformes > Gadidae > Merlangius > Merlangius merlangus. Next base: position 11,246 of record OOFH01121808.1, on the reverse strand, counting down.
AACTCACGCCTGTTCAGACTCAAGCAGAGTACCCTCCCATGGTGCTTTGACATTGTGTACCTACCTGGCAAGAGCAACCATGCTGCTGATGCGACTTCGAGGCATCTTTCCCTCTCGGGCTCTGCGGACGGCCTCTCATTGGGATCGCCTAGCGTACCTGACACTGTAGAATCGGCACTTATGGCTTCCATCCGCGACGATGCACAAGAACTGGGAGCCATCTCATGGTCGTTTCTCGCACGAGTAACGGCAGCTGACGCGTGCCTCGGCCACCTTCTATACCTGATCAAGCATGAGGGTAAGGTTGATGTTAATGACCCTGCCCTAGCGAGTCTGTCACCAGTCTGTGGGTCCATCTACGCGCAGGATGGCGTCCTCCTATATCACGACTGTGTCGTGGTTCCACCGTCCCTCCGTGACGGAGTCCTTTGACACCTCCATGCCGCCCACCAAGGAGCTTCTGCGATGGAGCAGCGTGCCCGTGCCATAGTCTTTTGGCCCGGAATGTCGAGTCACCAGGTATGGATGTTCAGACTGTAGCCACAATGCTCCGTCACAGGCATCCACGCCCCCCCTACCATCCACCGCCATCCACCCCGTTTGATGCGGTGTTTGCTGACTTGTTTGATTATGGAGGTCGCCACTACCTGGTTGTTGGAGATCGGCTCTCGGGCTGGGTGGAGGTCCTCTGCTCCACAGCAGGCACTGACCTGGGAGGCTCGGCTGGCTTGGTTCGCCGCCTACGCACATTCTCTGCCACCTTTGGTGTGCCGGAGGAACTTTCGAGCGATGGTGGTCCAGAGTTCAAAGCTAGCCATACAGAAGACTTCTTCCGATTATGGCACATCAGACATCGCATGTCCTAGGTCGGTAGCAGCAGATGGACCCTGTGACGCGGCTTTGGACACCTCCCCGCCGGAGCCCCTTGGTGAGGCATGCTCTGGTCTCGGGGCCCGGGATGTCCCCGTTCCTCTGGGCGTCAACCCAGATGCGTCGCAGTCGCCCATCTTGGACAGACATGCCGCGCGAGGAGACCACCCAGGCGCTACGAGCCCGAGACGGGCCGTTGGATACAGGACTGAGTCCGTTAACCTATTCCCGTTCATAACTTTCCTGACTGGGGGGGATGCAGTACACTTCCTTGTTATTTGGATAACCGTTCTGCTTTTGGTGTTATGGCGCATAACACGTCGGACTCTCGTCTCTGGTATTTCTGCAATGAGACTCGTAGTGGGGGTTATATCTGAGCCATGATTGAGAATAAATTGGGGGAAAAGGAACTTTGGCTTTGACTCCCTCAAGAACATGAACCACGACATGGAGGAGAAAGGGATTGTTGGCGGCGAATGTCTCCCGCTTGAGCCCAGCTTCCAGCTTCCCGCTGCCGAGGGACCACCGCCTCGGTGCTGCAGGAGGGGGAGGTGCCTAAGCGCTGCCCGGCAACAATCCCTTTCCCCTCCTTGTCGCGGTTCAGTCTACTTCACATTGATGTGGACGTGGAAGAACCAGGAACGTCGGAGAACCCAACGCGGTCGTTTGAGATTAATGATATCGGCTCACACAGCTTTTGGCCGTGATAATATATATGATATGATATAGATATATATGTAGGCTATATGATATTATTTAGATATAGAGTTACAGGACTCCTGTGTGTTCTAGAATATTTACAGAACACGGCTAAAGGCTGTGTGCGCCTCGCCATTGCGATACATCCACTGTAAACAGAGCGCACGGTACCGTGGCTGCAAGCTGCTTAGGGCCACACCCCCACCCTCCTCCTTGACCCGCCTCGCTCCTCATTTGCATTAAAGCTACAGACACCGAAACAGCGCATTTGGGGGAAGCTCAATGTGCGACTGGCTCGGAGTGGCTGTAACTCTGCACCACGGCTGAATTTCGGGATCGTCTTTGAATACTGTGTTAGTGGCCCACTAATACCTAATATAAAAGCATCCAAAAAATAGCATGTCATGGCACCTTTAAACCCTATAGAGCATGTATTTTACCTGCTAAAGAGGAGACTGAAGGGAGTAACCCCCCAAAACAAACAACTGAGAGGGGCTGCGGTGAAAGCCTGGAAAAGCATCACAAAAGAAGAATGCACAAGTTTGATGATGTCAATG
>OOFH01121807.1:8301-24237 GCA_900323355.1 Merlangius merlangus | reverse complement strand
AACACAAAACATTAAAAAACACATAATGGAATGGATAAAGCAAAAGTATTTCTGAAGTACAATATTTACTGTTCAATATTTGTAACTAATTATTTTTCATTATTTTAAATCGGTACTACTAAGAATAAAATCCTGCGTGCCTTGTGCATGTTTGATTTCCAGTGAGCAACACTGATGCAGTGCCAACTGTAGTGTTATTTTTTTATAAATCCCATAACTCCAGCTGAGAGGACAGCATTGTTCTGTCCAATAGCCCATGCCTCCTAGGTGGAGCCAACCCGAAGGCTGGGAACGGCCCCTTCAAGGCCTCCGATGTTACCTGCTTTGGGCATAGAGACATGCTGGACGTAGGCCGCCGACCCGTCCTCCAGCTGGATCACCTGGCCGTCCATGATGTGTCCGTCTGAGAAGGAGGCTTTGGAGTCGTGCTGGATGTAGGCAGTAGAGCCATCGGCCAGAGTGACAGCCTGCAGGCTCACCGTGTCCATGCTCTCCATCTGATCTCCATCTTTAGAACCCAAGAAACATCTGCTAGTTCGGACAGCTCCAATCTGATTCAAGTCTACTGGACCTGATGTCATTTATCGCTATATTTCTGTAAACAAATTACAGTTTTAACCAATTATTATGATCCAAGTATACACATTTCAAAACTTGAACATTTCATACTGCGGCCATCCCTTGACTGACATTATCAGTCAGACAGCTGCACAACCATTACATGGATGAGCTGGGACTGCCTTCGTATAGATTGGATTTGTGCACCCTGAGAATTGTTCAGAAAATAGGCTAGTTTAGGCTAATTGAGATGCAAGATCTCACCTCCAACCGTCACGGCCTCCGTCAGACAAAGAGTAACTTGCTGCCCGTCCGCATCGTGAAACTCTGCCATGCCGTGAGAGTCCCGGTTTATCTGGGCCAAGAGCATGCTTTAGCTGGGACGACATGGAAGAGGGCAGAAATATATATTAAAGCACACACTGTATACAACGTGACACCAACATACTATTATATACTTCAACATCCAATCCCCCGGTACTATACTAGTCCAATTCATTTTGAGTTAATTTGACATTGGGTTGCATGGGAACCCTTATCCCAAGGGTCCCAACTTTTAGCACTTTGTTTGAGACTCATCAGTCATCATGCATTGGTGAGATCTGCCTTTGGGCAGCTTACACCGATCTTGTGATGAATCTATATTGATAGCCATCTATAAAGATGTACATCTATATAGATACATATCCCTAAGTACCCAGGAGGCCGAGGAACATGAGCCTTTACTATTCACCCACTTTTTTTGTTTGAGGTTGCATTTGTTTTACTAATCTTCGACTGTCGCAGAAACATGACTGGGGTCAAACAATAGGTCATAAGATGATGTGTGTACATGTTTCACTCAAGAAAACCCTAAAAGCATCATAAAGTTGGTGCCGACCGGACCGTGGTGACAGCTGAGAGCCACATGGTTCAGTAGAACCATGTAACTTGTAGGAGCACCATGTAACATATAGCAGCAACATGTAACGTCTGGCAGCACTATGTCACGTCTATAGCACCATGAAACGTCTATAGCACCATGTAAGGTGTAGGAGAACCATGTTTTAACGTCAGGTAGCATCATGTAACGTCAGGTAGCACCATGTAACGTCTGGTAGCACCATGTAACGTGTGACCGAAGGCGTTAGCCACATGCTAACAGATAGCTCGGTTACTCATCATTCGGCGGGGTTTCAGCAGTTAAAGTATTACATTCCAGTATTTAAATTATACCTGTCCGTATCAACCCTAGTCATCGGGGTGTCAGACAGGACCCTACATGTATGCTAACACAATCTGGGGTTCGCGGAAGTCTCTCGTTCCGCTGAACGGAGGCGAACGAAGAACAAGAACCGGGATCCATCAGCTCATTAATGTTCACATCAGCAGCGGGACTTCACCAACAGGACTTTATTTAAACAGATGTGTGCTTCTCATTCCACCACTGAGTCCCTACAGCCGTCCCCGTCCCTCTGCCAGTGACGGCGGTAGAGTAATGCACACTGGGTAAAAACACACTTTACACTAACCTCAGATAGTCCTCCTGTCCGACCGCCATGCACCAGGGTAGGAAACGGTGGCGGGTGCAGCGCCCCGGAACATGAATTACAACACAACACTGGCCAACCCACTTCTGAACAAACCTTCTGATTGGTTACATTTGTAGAACCAACAATTTCTCGCACATCTATTGGCCAATACAGACATCAATTATGTATAATTCGTTGGTGAGTTGCTATAATTCATGTTCGGGGGCCCCTGTCTGGACGCCATTCCGTGTTGCTGTTGGTATTGTTTCTGGGTTTTGGCTGCGAATTGGTTGTTATGATTTCCAGAATGTCGGGATCTACATTCAGACACATGCGATGGTGTTTGACTAACCAGATGCCGATGTTTGATGTGTGTTAACGTGCCACGGCATCGTGTTTATTCATTATTCATTGACGTAAACAAGGGGGTTTTGGAAATAATCGGCATCCATCTTGAAAACGAGGTCGCGTGGGAAACAGAAGGGGCGCATGGGCAATGCAATGAAGAAAGACAGGGGCACATGGGTAATGCAGTGAAGACAGAGGGGCTCATGGGCAATGAAGTGAAGACAGAGGGGTTCATGCAGTGAAGAAAGACAGGGGCTCATGGGTAATGCAGTGAAGACAGAGGGGCTCATGGGTAATGCAGTGAAGACAGAGGGGCTCATGGGTAATACAGTGAAGACAGAGGGGCTCATGGGTAATGCAGTGAAGACAGAGGGGCTCATGGGTAATGCAGTGAAGACAGAGGGGCTCATGGGTAATGCAGTGAAGACAGAGGGGCTCATTGGTAATGCAGTGAAGACAGAGGGGCTCATGGGTAATGCAGTGAAGACAGGGCAGTTGATAAACTGGGAAAGTATTAACAGGCATCATGGTAAACCAAGTGGGAGATTGGTCAAAATCGTCCCAAACAAACCGCACCATGCCTTTACATAATTTAAAACAAGTCCCCAGGCTAGGGTTGACTCTTTGAATAGTATTGAATAGATTAGTTCCTGATGGGCTGATAAAGCGTTCCATCGGATTGCCACTAGAATAGCCAGTCTTTTTGTCACTATGGCAACACAACACGACAACAGAGTCACAGTCAGGGATGCAGAGACAGAAAGACTTGGGGGATTTATTAAGAAAAGTAGTCAAACGGTAAGCATTAAAATGTAGTTGGCATATATTTTAGTTGGCATCATCACGGTTTCCCGTACTTTGAATGTTAGCTATTTTGCAATGTGACTTTGCCTAAAATGTGGGTAAAAAGTTTTATATGGGTGTTAGTTTAATACTTTTTCGGCTTGCGAGCTACTTTTAACATGAGCAGGTCTAAATGATCTACGAACAAAAAAAATGCTAAACATATATTTATTTACATGTACTGAGTACATACTCTGATTAATTGCCCTGAAAGAAGTCAGCCAGGGTTTCATAGTGCGGACAGGAGCTGCCGGTATTCATGGAATGACTGATTAATGTTGGAAAAAGGCTGACTAGCATAAATAAGTAGAGCCAAATAATGCAGTGAAGGAGGTAGCACATTTCCTGATGTTTTGATACTTTTCCTTTGCGAGTAATTTCCCAAATTGTCCATTATCCCTGGACTTAAGCTATATATCAGCTTGTAAAATCTCATCCTCCACTGCCGACGAGTTCAGGTGAAACAGTGCTGACATTTCAGATGTCGGCACTGTTGCAAGGGTTAGGTTTTGAAACCGTTGGTCAAATTCTGCAGACAATATTTGTCAACCAAGTGGTAAATGGCATAGGGATGATCAATTGTTTTAATTTTTATTTATTTGGAATGTCACGTGATCTACCAAAGTATTGGGCACCCCTGTTATTAATTTTACTAAAAAGCTGATTGATGCATTCCTGTTTGTTCCTTAAATAAAACCCTGAAAACATTTTCCTGAAATCAACCAGTTCAGAACTCCATAAGAAGAACATCTGAAATGTCTGGTTGAAACGGGGACCTGTGTCAGCAGACCATGGCCCCTGCAGTGACAATGGAGATGGTTCCGTTGTTCAAGGGCCGCAGAGAGCAGAACGTGGTCTTCCTGCTGGACACGTCTGAGGACATGAAGAGTGTCCTGGGCGCTGTGAAGCAGCTGCTGATCCAGGCGCTGCTGGCCCGCTTCCCTTACCGAGAGTCTCTCTTCAACCTCATGGCCATCTCCAGCAAGGTGATGACACACAAGGCCCTTTAGAGTCAGTTCTCTGGCTAGATAAAAGAAAAGGATTAGGAAAGTGATCCCCTACGGAGAGGGAACACTCAAAGACATCTTGTTTTCTGTCGCCCTCAGTTTATTTTTAATTATTTTGGCAAAGCGCCGTAACAACCCGTGCCGTATGATTTTCCAGAGTGGAACACTTGTGATCTGATTAACCGAGACACATTTTTATGGTTGCTGTTTGGAGGGCACGGAGGACTGTAGACAAGGTCTCTGTAGAAGGGTTGTTTGGTGGTCAAATAAGTATCATGCTGTACAATGTGCTCGATCACTGGTGCAGGTGGGGGCCCAGGTGGGCGGCGGGGGCCTTCCTGTTTGAGCCCCCTCACCATATGCACGGCCCTGCACTGATGAGTATATAGGTCATGGAGGATGCACCAATACAAAGGACTACAGGTCCTTCCTGCTTTTCATCTGTACTTATTTCACAAACATAAGTCCAGTCTTGAAACAATAGCCTTCTGAAGTTCACTTAATTTCCAATTAATATTTGAAAAGTAAGACACAGCAACACAATGACCAAAAATATACAGTAGAATTGTTGAATGGGCTACTTGATCCTGGTCAATAACATTCATAAGGTGTGTATTATCTTTCAAAGACGTGACACCTCTGTATTTGAACAGTTAACAGCAATACAAACCCAACATTGAACACATGTTTACATGACAAAGCAATATGCTCAAAGCACCGTGGAAGAATATTTAATTTCAGCCCAACCACAGGAACATACATAGGCCTAGATATATGATATAGGTAGCGGTTTTGTTTTCAGCTGAACCGCTGGTCCCAGACCATGCTCCCCTGCGCCCCCGGCACCGTGTATGAGGCTTTGTCCTGGGTCCACTCTCTGACCTGTGGCCCTGGAGGGGGAGACCTCCTCTCGGCCCTGAGCGTGGCGCTGATGGACCCCGACTGCAACGCGGTCCACCTGGTCACAGCCGGCCTCCCGGGCAACACCGATGCGGTCCTCCACGCCCTGCCCGCCGTTACAGATGGACGGACGGTGAACCTCTTCTACGTGTTGGATCATTCGAGCCCCTGGTTCAACAGCGTAGCGCAAGATGTCCTGCGGTGTCCTGCCCTCGCCACCAGAGGGAGCTATTATCTCCTTCCAGTTGGGTCCGATGGGGCGCTGGTGGGGAAGGTGTGTTTTATTTAGACTAAGATGATTGAGTTCATGGCTTATTTGAATCCCATGATGAAGAAAAGAGTGCAAACTCACAACAATGAGCCCTAAACATCACAGTGGGTCCCGGCTGCGTACAGGTTGTTCCATTCCACGTGACCGAGAGCGTCACCTCAGCGCCCACCTTTTCTGGGAAGTCTGCCCCTCCATCCATCCACATCCCAAACCAACACACTTCTCTCCGATGTTCAGGTCGGTTCAAACTGCTAAACGTGTCTCAGGTATCTTTCAAACCACAACCACAGGAATGTCCACCTCGGAGCGTATGCATGAGTCGTTAAAAGGCCTCTGATTTACCGCAAGCTGTACGGGTGATGAGCTGCAACACCTCCTCAGTCCACTGAGAGCGGATCCAGCGGTAATATATCTGGGGTGACGCTACACTGCCACTTGGGATTCCACAAATGGATAGATGAGTAAAGGGGTTGGATGATCCCCAATCACTCACAGCTAGTGGTGAAATAAAGGCCTTCCCGTAAAAGTGAAATGTTGAGATTCTCCAAAAATGGTTTTAAGTTAAGAGGCTAAAAAACATTTTGTCAGTATGATACAGTTATAGGAACACACTTTGTTGACAGTTACACAAACCGCATTGTTAGACAGTAACACAAACTGTATTGCATTGTCTCCAAATGGAGACACCTTACATTTTTCCCCCAGGTGCAGTCTGGGTAACCACCCGGTGACATCCTGCCTGCCGTGTGACCTGACGCCACACAGCAGCAGAGTCAGCAGGGGGTATTTACCCGGCTGTCGCGTGCTGGCCAGGCGGCAGCAGGACGGCCTTTACTACCCGGGGACCGCAATACTAGAAGTAGGTAGTAGTGACCCTATGAGTCCAACATCTCACTTATGAACAGGTAGGTACTGGGTCAATAATTGAACCTGCTCATAATTATTATGAGCAGGTTGGCACCGGGTCACTTATGAGCAGGTAGGTATAAAGTCACTAACGAGCAGGTAGGTACTACGTCATTTAGAAATGACTTGAACAACGACGTCTGTTCCATGTCGTTAATGAGCAGGTATTGAGGCATTCTTGCTCGAGGTCGCCTACAGGTCAATTCTAAATCTTGATTTTCGGTCCAACACCCTAGCCACGATACCGACCCCAGTCTTCACGACGTAACTCGAGTGCAAGTTCCTGTATTCATCTCATGCTCCATATACGAGTATAGCGTTCAATAAAATAACTTGTGAACTTCTTGATCTCCACTGCCCCCTTCAGCCCCTGAATGACGGCCGTTCCCTCTGCTCCGTCTCCAGTGTCGGCACGGGCTGTGGCTGGTTGAGCTGGAGCTTCTAGAAGGCTCCTCTACGGCCTCAGACCAGCAGCTCGTCTGCTCCTTGGACATGATCCCCCATACGGGGGCCCACACAGGCCGGCTGGTACCCGGGGATGCGGTCATGTCGCCATGGGAACCGGGTGTGGGGAGGCCGTACGGGCCGGGGCTGGTGACGGCGGTGATGGAGCACTCTCTGAACGGTAAGGGGAGGAGGGGGGGACCCCGTGTCTACTGAGGTGCAACACAGGCTAGAGTGGATTGTTTTGATTAAAGGTGACTTATTATACCACCAGGTGTGAGTGTGATTAGCTGCTACAAGCCGTTTTGTAAATCTGCCGCATCACAAGTGTGCGTGTCCACCTGGATGTATGACGTATAGATGAGCAACGTTTGCTACAGTCCACTGGGTAGGCTGGTAGACTGATCTATCCAGCACACATCTAGGTGGACACGCCCACTTGTGATGTCAGAAGAGGCAGATTTCAAAACCGGCTTACAATGGCTAGTCCCACTCGCACCTGGTGGTGAAATATGTCACCTTTAAGACATTTAGCAGAAGCAGTTATTCAAAACAGAGGCAGACGTAACACTGCCAGGTTTAGGGGTTAAATACCATGTGTACACATGGTATTTAATACCATGTACATGGTATTTAGAGGCTTTAGAGGAAGGTACCATATAAACTGAGAAGTCTAGTCTCAATATTAAACATCTGGGATAAATGAATTCTTTAAAATAATTTAAACTGCCATTAGACCCAACTTTTATTGTGATATAATTGTCATTACCATTTAGTTATTTATTATTTAGTCAGTAGTTTAGTTAGTTATTTATAGACTATGGCCCCCACTGGTAGACTGACGAGTCAAACCCAGAACCTTTGAGCTGGGAGTCCAACCCCCTCACATCTAGACCCTTCTACACGCCCGCCCTGTTGACGGGTTATGATCCGTGTGCTGCTTCTATCAAACCCCCCTCTGCCTCCTCAAGGAGCTGACGGCGGCCCCAGCCTCTGGGTGCGGATGTGGGGCGGCTGCGTGGCTCTGGTCCCCCGGTCTCTGGTGGTCCATGTCTCCTCCTCCGACTACAGCCGGCTGGTCCAGGAGCTGGGGGGTGCAGGGCTGTCCCACAGCTGGCCCTGCACCCCCACCCCTCCCTGGGCTCACCTCAGGGGCTGCCAATCAACACCTGCCGCGTGTCACGGCCCGCCCCTCCAGGGGCGCTGTGCGTGGGCCGGCCCCCTGGGGGGCGCGGGGGGGTGTGAGAGGGCGGAGCTGGAGGAGGAGGCCAGGCTCCTGTCGGAGGACCTTGCTGCTACAGAGATGTGGAGAAGCAGGTCCTCTCTGGCCATGGCTGAGGGGGTGACCATCGGGGTGTCCCCTCCAACGTTCAGGACCAAGAGGGACCAGAGCAGACCTCCTTGGAGGTACTGGCGAAGGAGCACCCCTGAACCCCAACACAGGAAGCCAGGTGAGGAGTGAGATCCCCTCTCAGTCAACCTACTTAAGGAGCCATCATTGCACCACGATTCATTACAAGTTGATCAGCCATTTCACAACCTTTGACCTCATGGGAGTGTCCTCAATGGTTTACAGATCAGCCAGTGAACCTCTCACCTCAACCAGGGGGGAGGAATTTGGAAATGGCTAATCAACATGACGCTTGTCTGTAAAACACGGCCCCGCGGAATGAGAAATATCCCAAAAGTTCTTTGAGTGCCGCTGCTCCCAAGAAAGCCACACCTTTGATGGAAGCACTACTGAATGGATTTGTGTATTTAATCCAGGGACACCAGCGGCCAGAAGAGCTGTGCAGCCTGCACGCTCAAGCCTCCCTGTGCTGCAGGTCAGCCTGTCTCCAAACCCCAGCTCCATGTTCCAAACCGTCGCTGCTTCTGTCAGGAGAGCGGACATCAGAGCCGTGTTTGAAGGGACGCAGTTCCAACCCAGACCCCCTACCAGCTCTAAGACAAACCCAACCCAACCCAGACCCCCGACCAGCTCTAAGACAAACCCAACCCAGACCCCCTACCAGCTCTAAGACAAACCCAACCCAGACCCCCTACCAGCTCTAAAGCAAACCCAACCCAGACCCCCTACCAGCTCTAAAGCAAACCCAACCCAGACCCCCTACCAGCTCTAAAGCAAACCTAACCCAACCCAGACCCCCTACCAGCTCTAAAGCAAACGCAGCTACGGCTGTGCACCTGAGGTTGAACTGTTCCCCATAAACAATACTACGCTTCTGTATGACTGATCTGTGAGATTGTCTTGAGATGTAACTAGCACACAAAGAAGGGAAGATCCAAATATGAAATATTAAATACAAATAGTATTGTATAATTTTAAGCGCTCAATTATTAAATGTAGTGTAATGTAAAACAAGTGCCACGACTCAAGTGTGTTCAAACAAGAATACCCTTTATTATTTACAAAATTGGCATTGTGCAATTCGAGAAGCCCTGAGGAGAAAAAATAATTATAACTTAAGTCAAATAAAGTACTGTACACATCTGGAATCCCATTAGGCAGCAGATACAACGTGTGGCCAATAAATGATCAGAAAACTGAAAAATATAAGGAGACAAGTTAAAGGGCCCAGATTTCACTTGATTCCCTGTTAAACTCTATTTCACACCACATGTGGTCACTGCAGGAACTACAGCACACGTGCACACTGGCAGGATGACCATCCAACAGTCATCTGGAGGGACACCCCTCCGTCTGAGGACTCTGTAGGGGCGACTCTCAGAGGGCTCCTGATAGATTGGGAATAATTTGAAATGGAATAGATGCCACAGTTTTATTGTCTTCAGTGATGATCAAATGTGAATTGGTCAGGAGAGGGGTGAGAGGTCAAAGTGGAGTGTGATGCTATCTCCAGCGTGGAGGCTGACCCTCTGGGCCTGCTGATGGGTGTGGGGCAGGCCGGCCGTGATGGTGTAAGTCCCTGGAGACACCTCAATGTGGAAGTCCTGAAGAGAACAACAAGAACCATGCAGGAATAACAGAATGGACACTCTGTAAATATCCACCTTGTTGTGTTAACACTGGAAATTCACCTTTTTCTTCCAAAAACATTGGCTACTGGTCTTGAAAATGTCCCAAATGTAACCATATATATAGAAATACGTCATTATCTCCATATGGGCAGAGTGGAGATCTCAGCTGCCTGATTTGTCATCATTCATTTGTTCATAACTTATAGCAGGGCTTTGTGTGCCACTGGACTAAATATGTGGTCAACATGGTCCACTAGTATATAGTGTGTGTGTTGACAAATCGCCATACGCACAGAGTCGAGTTCTCAATTGTTTGATTCATTATTATTTGTTCGTTCATATAATATATAATTAAAAAATGTAAAATTCATTGTTGCTATTATAACTATCGCCTACTACATCTCTGAATGATGGTGGCCTTCAGGTGTCATCTTTAAATTAAAAACCCTGGAGCCATTCTGTCTGAGCCATCATATCTACTGAACTGGCTGAACAGGCACCATCATGTGACACGTATTCTTACATTAAAGGCCCTTTAAATCTGGACAATGCCAAGAGTTAACCTGGGACGAAGGGTCCTCTAACGTCACTGAGGAGCTGTGTTGGCCCTCTTATCTGTGCTCACTGAATAGGCTGCTGTGCTCTGAAGAGGCCGTCTCTCCGTCCTGCTGGCTGGTTTGGGGGTTCTGCCAACGGTCCGGTGGAACTTGGAGGCATGCCTTCTCTCCGCTACGCTGAGCTCAGAGCAGCCGTCCGGTCGATGGACCTTCTGGAACACACACAGAACTAACTCACTGGCAGCCATTTCCATCTAGAAATCTATAACGTTGAGATGTCACAGTTTGGGTCAGTAACAAAGGGATGGATTCTGAAATGGCTCAACAACAATACTGCACAAAGGCCCCTTCCCAAGGAAGTCAGAGTTCATTTTTCAAAAGACTTATCCCGTACTGACACTCTACCCCTTTATATACACTTATATTATCTTACATCATAACCAAATGTAACTAATAATAAAACCTTTAAACTTAGGGTTGGCAATTGTATTTTGATTGTTATCGTTAACAATTCATACAAAACACAATAAACACACATCTCTATGTATAATAATGTAAATGATCTTTTAACCCTTTCTCTCAGGCAAGCAACGGTTTTGCTATAGAAAACTTTCAAATAAAGTTTGATAAAGTTTAGACAGGTCAGCAATGGAAAACGCCAGGTAAGTATTTAAAATGTCTATAATCGTTATCTGAATAATTTTAAGATTATAAACTATCATCTAAGTTAACGCAACAGTTGTCTATACCAAAATAAGTCAATGTGATTCTACCCATCTATCCTCTATTATCATGGTTTGGTTTGTAGTCGGTTTACCTGTTGGGAATATGATAACACAATTTATACTTGTGCTTCAAATGTACTGGCGTCAGCTCCTGATGCAACAGTAAAAGGCACATAGCGCCATCTGCTGACCATGCTGTGCATAGCAGGAATGAAATGACCACACAGATCAGTAAAATAACGAACAGAATATTACAGTTCAGCGACCAAATAATTTGTTGTTTTTGATACCTCACTGAAAATGTTCCCGTCTTTCAAACACTCAGTGCCGCATAAGCAGTCAATCAATGTGCTCGCAGTGACAGCTGATCGTGGATCAATTATCAGAAGCAGAAGTAGAGCCATGGGCTCTGCAAACACGCCCGAGGAGGTTGCCGCCACTGCCTTCATTGTTTGCACATTATGTTGTCAATCTCGTGGTATTGTATAAGTTACTCAGCTAAAGCTTTATGTAGGCCTAAACGTTAAGACCGTTAACGACTTTTTTGTGTTTGTTGACAATAAACACATTAAAGAAATTCGGTAGCCTAACACCCTGAACTTTAGAAAGAGTGACAAAGACCTGGCAAATTCCGTATTACTGACATTTTAATATTGATCGAACAAGAAGAGCCTACACTGGCGAAAAGAAGGCTCATTATAGTAAAATAACCGATGCGAATATCGCTCCGGCTGTAGAGCATTAAGCGCCTCACCGCGCACTGATGGCTGCTCTGGACCATCAACGCTCCCATGGTCTCAAAGGCCTGGTCCAGATGCGTCTGGTCCAGAGGTGTAGACCTATGGGTTCTCTGCCAACATAAACCAACAAGCACACACAAAACAGAAGATACAGGACATTAGTCGTTACGCAAGTGAGGTGCTCTCCAAAAGAGATGTTTGACGCACCTCAGGAGGATCCTGCCCGTGTTTCTGAACGGTCGTGAGAGGTCTCAGTCGGGGACCCGAGGTGGCGCAGTCCGCGCGCCTCCTCGAGGCCCGTTCCAGAACCTCGGAGCCGAGGAGAGCCACACGGCGCAGAGACAGCTCGAGCCCGGTCTGGTTCTCCATGAGCAGCTACAAACCGGAACGGCTCAGACGATCTGTTCATGTGATATGTTCCGTTTTATTATCTTTTCTTGTTCTGAGCTCTACATGGGTGACAGACAGCTCCCGTCCGTAGATATGACGTCACAATACATCAATGACGTGTTAATTAAAATGTATTAACCAGAAAATGTCCCAAACAAGAGAGCATAAATTGGAGAAAATTGCAAACATATTTGCTCGCCGTTTACGCACAGCCTTGGTTTGGTTTTACCGGATATCCTGAACACAGTCCCGCCTGTTAAACCTTACTGCTCGTTGGTTAAGACCTTCTTTAATAGGTACATGCAGAGCCACTCTGGGTCCATGGTTAAGATCAGACCGCAGGGCGTCCACCTACATCTATCAGATGTAGGTGGACTGAACCGCCTCTAATCTATAGATTAGAGGCGGTTCAGTGTCACAATGGAGAATTCTAACTTTGAAGCGCAACATTCATTTTTTGCAATCCTTCAGTTTATGGTGATAGCCATATCCGTTTGATCCTCGCATGGATATACCAGAGGGTTGCGTTGCATTGAACGTCATAGTTCATTTATTTATCAACTGAAGAGGTGAAACTTAATATACTCACATTAGATACAAAGTGAGATACTTCAAGCCCGTTATAATTTTGATGATTATTGCTTACAGCTTACGGTTCATACACTGAATTCTTTCATCAGTGCAGTCTCCTTTTAAATATATGGTAAATTAAATTCACTAGGAAATAGTTCCGTTTGGAGGAATGTCTGCTCCAACCCAGCAGGACCTGCACTGAATTAATTTAAACTTAAAAACCAGCTCATATTTTAAATTCAAGTGAAAAACAAATCTCCCTCATTAACCGTACAGTAGTCAGTGGTCTGCATGGATTCAGAGTCCATGAGCTACAGGGTCGATTATATTCCAAGACCATGATGTTGTGCCCTGAGACTGGAACCTTCATTATAAGTGACCCAGCCACAGAGGCAGCACAGCATGTTCCAAGACTGCGTTTGAGAGACAAACCACACAGCATACAGAAACCGGGTCCCCTTTGTACATTTATTTTTTGCAAAAACAGAAACAGAGGTTCTCTAAGCGGTCAGCACGCAGGCTCCGCCGACGGCCTTGATCTTCTCTTCCGCCAGGCGGCTGAAGAACTTGGCCTTCACGATCACCGGCTGCTTGGGCAGCTTGCCTTTGCCCAGCACTTTGTAGAAGCCCTGAGGAGGATGAGGAGGAGGAGGAGGAGACAGACAGTCAACAGCTGCTCTGCAACCAGGCAGGAACATGCTACAGAACACCAGCATTAAGAGACTGAGCAACTTCATGGAGGCTGTCATATGAGTATATCTTTATCTTGGATTATATTCCAGTATCTTCCCATCATGAGTGAACTACCATTGTAGCAAAACCTTTGCTTTGTTACCACTTGTTACTACGAGTTCATCCATTCACCTCAAACACGTGAAAAAAACACTCACTTTGAATTAACTCGTTTCCACAACACAAACCAGGGTCTCCACCGATGCTGATAAACTTAAGTCACAAGTCCACCAAGAACTGACAATAAATCACTCCAATCTGGCAACATAAGGGAGCGCACTGGTTTAAACATAACCCCCCTAGCAGCCGCTGGTCTAGGCCTGGGTACATCAGGGATGTTAACACATCAGGATGCTGTTCCTCTGCAGGACGGCCACAGCCACCACCGAGCTCTGCTCCCACACCACTCGTCCCAGAGAGGTACCCGCTGGGTGAGGACACTTACAGCGCGCACAGCGTCGATGATGGGGGCCGGTCCCTCGGGCTTCTTGCCGTAGTTCAGCCGGGTCTGCTCGCTCACCAGGGTCCACAGCTTGTCCAGGTTGATGGTGGGGCAGTGGGTGGTGTTCCTCTTGAGATGGTAATGTCTCATACCCAGCTTACCGAAGTACCCAGGATGGCTACACACACACACACAGGACATAGCATTTATTTAACTCAGTGCAAAATGAATGTGCCCCGTTAGAAGACATTGAAGTAAACCTTTGAAGCCCACCAAGAGTGAGTGCAGGTATAACACTGGACTGTAACTGCCCATGTGGGTGACTGACCAACCAGAGGGCCAGTCGGAGAGTAGGACCAGTCGTTGATCTAAGAGAGCTCTAGCACACCAAGACAACCCGTGTATCGAGGCGAGACTCTAGCCTCTATACGGTCCACTTTAAGCTCTACTAAAGCAGCCCGTCACATCATGCACAAAGTTCACATCACGCAGCTTAGTTAGCCAAGATTATAGAAACAGTTGCTAGACAACTGCCCAGCGGTTTGCCCAGTAAATAAAGTAATCAATAGTATACATTGGTCCAATTTATCTTGAAGGGAAAACAGGACCACTCACTATTTGTCGAAGTTGATTCTGTGATGATGCATGCCACCAGCATTACCACGACCTCCAGGATGCTTCCTGTGTTTACCTGCAGACGAGGGGACAGAAACTCAGTCACTCCTCACCGCAGAAGACATTTAAACAGTCGGTCCTCCACCCGGAGGGGAGCAACAACACGTGTACAGCAGCACTTCAGACTCACCGATGCGACCATGTCCGTGGCTGACGTGCCCACGGAGCTTCCGGGTCTTCGTCTTCTTGGTCGGCTGGACGGAGGAGCAGGTTGTTAATCACACAGAACAGCAATGGGGGACCAAACGCTTATCCACCATACAGCAGAACAGCCGGGACCCCAACCAGCAGGGCTGGAGACATCGCTAACCATCATTACAACCAACTATTGTGACCCACACCTGGGGTGTAAACCACGTCCCCCACATTATAAACTCCACTACGCCGTGGTTAACAGACCTGCACCAGAATCACCTCAGATTGCTAACGTTAGCGGTAGCATCATGCTAGTCTGGGCTCCATGTTAGGATGCCAACCACA
This sequence comes from Merlangius merlangus, assembly GCA_900323355.1. Classification (NCBI taxonomy): domain Eukaryota; kingdom Metazoa; phylum Chordata; class Actinopteri; order Gadiformes; family Gadidae; genus Merlangius; species Merlangius merlangus. Next base: position 9,153 of record OOFH01121807.1, on the reverse strand, counting down.
CACTTTATCAACTATCCTAGGAGACCAGAGTATCGAGCTGCTTTCCGGACCCGAGCCTCCGTCAGTAGGTGAACGGAGGCGTAATGTTAGGTTAATGTTTCAGAACCGGAGGGCTGACAATACGGACTCAACGACGGCAAACCGTGGTTCAATTTGCATCAAGTATACGCATCGATACAGTCCATAACACGTTGGCAGACCCAGTCCGACTTCAGTATGTTCGTAAATATTGTCTAAATATACTTTTCAGGGTAGATGAATAAGGATGGAGGTAGATTTGTATTGAAGCGTGAGCACAGAAATTCGTGCTAGCACCTACCATCTTGGAGGCGAGAAGAAAGAGGAACGGGATTACGAGAGCTCTCGCTCTTGAGCGAGATTTGCGGCCGGATGTTTACGATGAAATCCAAACACAGTGACCCCTAGCGTGTCAATGATGCAGTATAAGCGACAGGACATTTTAATATTAACGGTGTTAACTGAGTTAACCGTGTTAACATTCAATAATCATACTCACATATAATAAAACGATAAAAAAAGGAAGCAATATATATTGTCCTAACAAAAGCCCACGCGCACACGCAAACGTTTTTCCTGCCTTTTGCATATTTTATTTTATAATTGTATTAAAGTCATTCATTCATTCCCTCATTTGTGTGCATGGATGTTTTGATACATTGATACAAATGCATGAGTGTCCTTACTGTAAATGTTGGTTAAGTGATCATAACAATATCATTAGCCATTCTAAAGCTGGCATCTTTATATTGTTAAACTACAATAACATGATAATTGAAGCCTTGGGAGTTGAGATAATTTGCCCCTTGGCAATCAATTCAGACCCCCCCCCCC
>OOFH01121806.1:14804-36838 GCA_900323355.1 Merlangius merlangus | reverse complement strand
CTAGGGCTCCGTCAGCGAATGAGTCGACGAGCGAGTGAAGAAAATTATCAGGAAAAGAAAGTATATCGAACCGGGGTCCTAATAATCGTTCCTCACGGAGATTCCTTCTGAGGATCGCAGCCTCTACGTCCACGGGCTCTCGTAGAAAAGGACATGCCATTTCTAACACTTCCTTCTGTCGGAGAGCTGCCTTCAGCCTTATAGGCAACAAACTCAGAGTAGGTCTAACCACCTAGCGAGCAGGTTAGACTCACGACGTATGTTGCCGCAGCAACTAACTCTCGGTTGCGCTGAACCTGCTACCTGAAACGGAAAACCCAGAGTTTCCACTAGTGAACAAACTCGGGGTTGCCTCAAAACCAGCTACCTGAAACAGGCCTCAGCTACCTGAAACAGGCCTCTGCTACCTGAAACGGAAAACCCAGAGTTTCCACTAACTCAGAGTGAACAAACTCGGGGTTGCCTCAAAACCAGCTACCTGAAACAGGCCTCTGGTGTTGCAATTATTGGGAAATCTAAGTGGAATATTAATTATAAATAATGCCATCTTTCATTCAAAGTTTGATGGCAATTTACTTGTAAAGATATGTGGACGACCTGAGGGGGGCAGCACTGTGTCACCGCAAGCACGTAGACCCCCGTGAAAACAAAGAAGAAGAACATGCCAGATTGGTCCAGATTTCCTGCCAAACCGGCAACACTGGCTGCAGCTCTCTGGACCAATTTGGCAACATTGCATCCACCCTCTGTGCTGCCGGGATATAAGTCGAGAGCGAGTACCGCTAGAGGGTTCAACTCGAGAGGAGCATCATGGCCGTGACTGGACCTGAGACCGCTCGCCACCTGGTCCAGTATGTGGTCGTGAGGTCGGACCTGCTCCACCAGATGGCCTGGCCTCTCGGAGCGGTCATAACGCAAGCCTGTCACGCCGCCACGGCGGCCATCCACCTGAACTACCATGACAGCGACACACAGGAGTATCTGGCCCAACTAGATACAATGCATAAAGTAGTTCTCCAGGTAATATGAATAAACATATGGCTTGATCAACTCATTGACAGATACTTATGCAGTTAAGGCGTACCTTGTTGCAATTTCAAACGATTTAGGTTGTTGGATGAATGTGTACAATACACACAAATGAGATCGTTGTGACTCATTGAGACGATATTGACGTCAGCTTGGATGTTTGACAGAAATAGCCTGAGCAGAGTGGGAGAAAGAAAAATCATGGCTAATGAAAGTCGATCACTTGGTAATTTAGAATGCAACTAATGACATGAGTAAATATTTTATGTTCCAGGTGCCAGACCAGACGACCCTATCCACTCTATCGGAAACCCTAACAGAGAAGAATATTGCACATAAATTGTGGATCGAGCAGCCAGAGAACCTCCCCACCTGTCTAGCTCTGAAGCCATACCCCAAAGAGGCGGTCCATTCTTTCCTGCGAAAGTTTAAACTTTTCAAATGATTTAATTTTTTTAAGTTAGGGCCTAATGAAAAGCATGCCAACATACAATAAAGAATTGAAGTGAGTCTTGTTTACTTTATTTAAACAGGGAAATAAATACACTATAGTTCCCATCCACAAATGTATAGGCCAGTGACAACTCCCACATATTCTAAGTCCCATATGGATCACAGTTGAAGAATTAATTTACATGAAAGAGGCCTCTGAAGGGGGCCGCTGTCTCCTAATCAGATACAACTGCTGGACCTCATAGCATCCTGTGCCCCGCTTTAGTACATATCGTAATGTAGTTTCACTTGGACCTGATGGTCCCCATCCTTCTCCACACATCAATAGCCCTCACAAGAAAGGGCACAAGCATACTACGGTGTGTATAGTTGGGTCCAATCGTGATGCTTACAAATCTGAATGATCGGAGGCCCGGCAATCACTTCATCTGCTCCTTTTCTGACCTTCCATTGCTTTTCATGTATCTTTCCTCAATGTCCTACTAACCGGTATTAGTTCTGTAATAAGTGTAGTTCTGTGTGGGCCAAAATAAATACATAATAGTAAAGTCAGAAATATATTTTACTTATGTATATTTTAAGGACATTTCACAATTACATCCTCCCCCCTTAAAAAAAAAAAGTATCCATAAAAATATAAAGAGCCATCCAAGGTTTATGCAAGAATGACATCTGATTGTCACTTTGTAGCCCGTCTCCCCATTGAAGAATTATTAAATACCACAAGTCTTACTATCAACTATGTGGATAACTGGCATACCACAAAAACAATGCCACATTATATTCCAAGCTAATTAGAGATAAAAACGTTATTTTTCAACACTACAAAGAAAACTTTTTTTGTGAATTCTGAGGGTAGCTATGCACACTTACGATATTGCATAATACACACTTACTTTCATCATTAATTATGGATCCCATTAGCTTAGAAGACTCAACTTGGAGATATAATACAATGTAGACCCTCAAACAGATTCAGCCTTGCCTGTGTTCTCAAGGTAAGTGGAGTATAGGTGCACTACAGAGCTTAAAACAGAATAGTTTTGAAACAAATGTACAATTGCTTCCAAAAGACTGCTTCTATATGAGCCATAACCACTTCGGCTCTTCCTCTCAGATGTACGCAGGTTTCCATACAGACGTATATACAATATCAAAGTGGCAAGAAGGATATATGACCATGCTTGGAATTCAGGTCAGTTTCGAAATCTTTTGAGTTAAGACTTAAACTAAAAGATATAGGTCCGATATTCAGCTTGTACATAACAAATACTCTAATCACGAGGATCAAAATATAGCAACACTGTTATGATTTCCTTTGCTCCAAGCTCATCACATTTGTCGGCAGTATTTCTGACCATTGTGTCACTCCGCCACTCCTTTCCTCATTGATTCTCTGGACATGATTTCAAGGCTTTAAAGTTCCTCAGTGTCGTCTTGACTCGTCTAGGAAGAGCTGTCTGTCGACTCAACGGCCTTGGAAGGGGTCTCCTCCGAAGGCTTCTCATTCACTACAGAAGCTGTGTGCGGAGGAAATGGGAGATAAAATATGATTAATATCGCATGATGACTAAGCTAACTTCGAAGTCATGTCAATAACACGAGAATGGTTGGCCAATGCAGTTTGCCAACAAAGAGCTGCATACAAAGACTACAAATGGCTGTGGCTAACGATGCCGATGTTGCCGTTTGTTGGGGCAGTGTGCAAGCACCTCAAGACCTAAGGTGCAGCCACTTGTTTTTGGTGAATCTAGTCTTAATTATACAGATTGAAGACTACTGAAATTTGTCAAAACCATTGGTCATAAAAAAGTGCAGGAAGCAAAGGCCAATCAAACGTGCGATGTCTCCAGACTTTAAGTCAAAACTGTTTAATTTGTAGGACACCCTTAGCCAAAAGATGACTGCCAAAAGATGAAGTGACATTCTTAAAACTCAATGATTACGGTCCAAAACCTGTTAAAAGAATTGCGTACAAATGTAAATCAATTAGTGAAATGTGCTTACATGATCTCTAGGGATGCGTAATTGTTAAGCTTATAAAAAGTATACCAGAAGGGCCAGATATTTTAAGGGACTAGCAATACCCCGGTAGGCCAGATTACTTGTTTTTTTTTAATGGAAGCATCTTAACCCTGGTAGGTTAAGACTAGGGCTGGGTAATTATCAATATTATCATCTTTGAATGCGATTGCATCATCATGAAATGAAGACATCGATTGACCTTCATACCAGGTTTTATAGTCTAAAATGATTTGCAAGAAGATATTCCATTAAATGATCAGAATATACAGTTTGAAACCAAGGCAAATTAGTTGTATTCTTATACTTTACCTTAAGTTCAATAAACTTCAATGTTATGAACTTAGACTGGAGAATGGAATTTTTAACTGATAAACATATTATGATATTTATCAATTAATGTGATAATATAACGATCCATACCACCCGACCTTAGGCTACACTGAGCGCGTTGCTCTGAGACTTACCCCGCGGCGACGACGGCTCGGTGTGAGTGCTGTTGCAGTGTGTTGCCGTGTTGCCCTCCTCCAGCTCGTCCAGGTACAGCCGGTAGCGATGTCCGCTCTCGTCCTCGTACTCCACGTTCTCGTCGTCGCTGTCCACCTCGGGGGCCACGTACACCACCTCAAACTCAATCTCTCCCCGCTGAGGGCACAGAGGAAAAAACACACGCACATCTAAAACGGGAGAATAGTGACGATACGCAAGTACAAACGTGTGATCGCCATGAACGATATCAAGGCCAACAAGCACTGGCTTTCTGACTTGACTGTTGTAAAATTACACAAACAAAGTATGCATTTCTTATTCAATGTGAAAGTAGCCATGCATTACTAAAGCTCTTATAAAACATTTGTCTTCACCCATGTCCCTCGTTCAGAGTCAGTAACCGACCGTGGAAGATTACGTCAGCGTACAGTGCGTCCGCTGCTGTGATCTGACCTGCTGTGACAGTATGGTGACGGCCTCCTTGTGTTTGGCGTCCCGCAGGTTGATGCTGTTGACGGCCAGGACGGCGTCCCCCACGTGGAGCCCCCTGCACCGCTCGGCCGGCTGCCCCGGGTGGATCTCCGAGATCAGGATGGGCACGCCGTGTTCCTTACCGCCCTGGTGAGAGTTCCCCACCACAAAGTCACAAGGTTAACTCAAGCGAGCATAGCATCAAGACGCTATACACACTCCAAGTCTACCACACACAAACGCTAGTATAACTCACTCCACTGACTTTAATTCCTTAGAATAGACTTATTGTCGACAAGAAAATATTGATGTTAAGATGTTCATTTAGCTTTTTGCAAATTTGTTTTGGAACATTTTACCGTGATAGAAATTCCGAGTCCTTCGTTGTCGTCTTTGGCCAGCACCACTTTCCGAATAGGCCCTACACCCTGAGTCTTTTTCAACATGTCCGACTCCTACAATAAAAAGGAAAATGTGTTCAAGGTCATTCCTTAAAAAGTCAAATGGGCAACATAGAATACACTTCTGGGAATTCCCAAGATATAACAAAATGGTTGTTTTACATTTACCCAATGACTTTCAATTCAGTTTTTTGCGATTAAATTCATTTCGTATGCTTTTTATTAATACATACTTTAAAAGTCCATAAATAAAATAGGGAAAAGTAGAAAAGTACTGTTTACACCTGAAGTCCCTGGTCACCCAAATCTATAATAAGCTTAAAATTAGGATTGTGTACTGTATAGGCAGTATCTGTAGATACATGTATATAAAAAAAGCCTATATCTGTAAGAAGATGTTATTAAGTGGGGGATCTCTACATTAGGAGTGACCTCACACTTAATTGACCAATTGTGTGTGCTAATAATAAGCCTGACCAATCACAGACATTAGCCCACCTGTCCAGTACCCTTCTAAACACAGAGGCATCATTGTAGGATATAGAGAGGAGTCAGTCATAACAATACTGATGTTTCTGCTATTTTTGTATACCTGGGCACGGGTAGTATGAGTGACACAGGTGACAAATTAACTCAATTTTCTACAATTTCTTCTGTATTATTATAATAATAATAATAATAATAATAATAATAATAATAATAATAATAATAGGTGGCCTGCTTTGTGTGTGTATATGTAAAACTGATAAAAACGTTCGGATTTGGATGACCAGGGGCCTGAGGGTTCAAAATACAGTTTTAACTGCATGTATAATTCTCTGCTTCTTGATTTTGGTTACAATTTCCAGTGGAATCCGTCTATGTTGACGTTCAGCCTACAAAGTCAATGCCATTCTCCCCCCACCCCTGGTTTTAGACTCACATGCCCAACTGGAGACGCCAGTGTCTTCTTGGGATCATTGCGCCCCCTGCAGGCTCTGATGACAGTCTTGTGCCGGTGCAGGTGGATCTCCGCTTCAAGCTGGTTCCACAGCTTGTCATGGGCAGGTCCCTTCATGTCCCGGCCCAGTAGCTGAATCTGCTGCACTCTGATAGATCACATCACACATCAGAAAAGTCACGGCTATGGCCAGAACAATCCTGGACATATTTATGCAAATAAATAAGGTCATTCTAATAAATATAGTATTTACTGCAGGAATATTCTGATTACCAATGCATATTTAGGGTAAATAGAATCACTGCCTTATTTGTTTTAACATGTTAATTATCACAATATGACAAACAGAGGGTGTGTTTTACTGTCAGTATTGGCCCTGCAGACTGTGATGCTTGCAGAGCACCAAGGTTTTAACCCCATCAATGTCGTGCTAATGATGATGGTTAAGCACCCACTTGTGCAATATTGCTTAAATAGGCAATCATATTCTTATGGCACACGTGTGTAGTGCCGTGCATACATTGCACGATTTCAGAGCTGACTTTTGCAGACTGAAATCTGATGGTCTCAAACAAGTTTAGCTTGAGGTTAACACCATTGCAGGCATGTGTCATAACTATGTGATACAACTTTAGACCAGATGCAGGCACAAAAACATGTTTTTAGGTGCAACTCTATGTATGAAAAATATCTACATTGAATAATTGTGTACTTTATTTTGGTCTGGTACTGAAGTTATTCAACTACAGGTAACACAATTTTGACTAAATATGTAAACATTTTATGCCAAGATGTATTACCTTCCAGCCAGTTCCTTGTCAAGATACTTTGCAGCCAGTCTCGCGCCATACACTTCTGCTTGAAGTACTGCAATGTGCCTGCGGAGGGCCTCGTTCTCTTTCTTGTGCTGTCGTACCTCTGCGTCCAGTTTCACCTCCCTCAGTTTACCCTTTCTGCTGGCCCCCAGCTCCTGTTCCTGTCACATACCACAAGAGAGAGAGATGATCTGTAGAGTATCTGTTTGTAAACCAATGGGCTTGTAAAGCACAAAATAACTAAATAAGAACACATTTGTCAAAAAAATCATTGCATAATATTTTTATATATACGGTATATATATATTTTTTCATTTTTTGCAAAAGTATACATAAGGCATAAGCTAATCAACTGAATGTAGAATAATTTCTTTGGTATCAATATATATATATTGCGTTAAGCTCTTCTTGTACTCCAGTTTGTTCAGTGTCCTCAACCTCTCACCAATATTGTACATTTGGAATGTAGTATCCATTTAAACGCTTGGTAGATATTGGGCAAGGGTAGATATTGGACCTTTAGAATGATACATCATCCGTTTCTTTCCATTTTGTCAAATGTTAGAATTTGCGTTGCTCTAGTCAGCTGCTCCCTCTTACATCACTGACACCTCTAAGCATTGGCGGTTTGTGGGGATCGGTTCGGGTGTATGCAAATACATTTTTGCCTCCAAGTTCATTTAAATGGCTCCGGTCTGCGGTCCCAACCGCCATGTCAAAACATGGACAGATCGAGTAGTAATGCAATCAAAGCCGGGTAACATCCACAATATTTGCTTCACAATATGTGCTTATACATTGTAGCATGGATTTCAGTAGCCACGTGAAACATATTACACTTGTCCTAAAGATGCATGACGTTTATAATACATGACTCTCATACCTATATGGCTGATTCTACCGAATTGGTGAAAATGGCACTTCCCAACTAAATATAATGTTCTGACTTTTTTTGCAATTGATTATTTAAATAGAGTAGTAGATGAGGTATTAGTCCCTTCTACTAGTAATAGATTTTGGCAAAAATATGTGCCTTAAATAGTTAGACGAAATGGCAATGTGACAATATTTCATAATCAAAGAAATTGCATGGTCAGCATTGTGCAATCTCAACTCGGCCAGAGTTGATCTTAATCTAGAGCCAAAGCAGACCTGATTCCTAAAATGCTTCCAATACTAACCCTAACCACTATGTAATACATTTGGTATACAAAAAAAGGTGCTGTAGTTAAGATTCAAGAGTTGTGTAGACGGCAGAAAAGAGTGGAAGAAAGCGAGATCTTTAAAACTAAACTCCCGCCAAAAAAGCCCCCTCCCAGAAGGGTTGCATTTCCTGCACACCTGTGAGTAACAGGCAATCAGGTGAGACATGCCCTGATTGGTCGGAAATGAACCGGGAGTGGTCTAAAAATGTAATTGGCTCGTGCAGTGGAAGCCTAGGTTTGCCAGAAACATTCTCTCCACGCGTTTCACTCACTAAAAGCTGAATGATGGCAATGCCATTTCTAAGTAGTTTGTAAAAAAAACTGCTTATCAATCTTATACAAAGCACATTGGATAGAACGTTCCTCTGTCCCTACTTAAGTATTACTGGAATACAGGAATACACTTACCATCTCGTCCACTGTGGATGGGGGCTTCAAGCAAAATAATTCAAACAGAAAAGGCAGAAGAGCAAGGAGATTAGGATAATGTAAATCATATGCAAGCGCAGAGATTAAAAAGAAGGTATGGAGCAATTAGATAAGGCAATTTGGTATCATAGCCTACACTTTGATCCAAAGATACGAACAATAAGCATGTCACCAGTATGAAACCAAATTCACAAGCCATCTTTTTTCCATATCACTTGTTCAAAAAAGGTTGAAAAGCTACCTAGACACGGTGGTGATGGTGAGCTGGATGGAAGATTTTAATTAATTATCTAGTACCTGCTGTGTTACATGCTTGTTTATCAGTCTTTGCAGAGGGCAGAATAGTTTGTTTTTAACTTCCCTTATCTGCTTGTTATTAAATACCTACACTTGCAGGACTGGCTATAACATACTTTTATCGAGATATGCAAGCATATGGTTCCATAAAATATAATATTTTATGATATGCCGAGAGGCAAATTAGTGTTGAGCATTGTGAGACCATCTAAAGTAAAGTTTGCGATACGTTGTTTAAAAAAAGGATTAAATAAACTAAGTGATGATTTTGCTACAATCCAGATTCATAAACTAAATGTATCAAAGCTAAATGTGTTGCTCTCATTATTGTTTTGTCTACTTGTCAAATTTTGGTTGATTAAATCTATGCAATTTACTTCAGAAGCATTTTGTCCTATTTAAGGAAAAAGTAAGCAAGCAACTCAATCATAACAGTTACTCAAAAGTTACAGTTACTTATAAGTCACTCAATCATAACAGGTGACTAGCAAGCTAGTCACCTGTTATGATTGAGTGACTTGGGCGATTATGAACGTTTTAGGATGGAATAATTACATGATTTTTGACAAGAGCCATTTGAGAGTAGACATAAATGTTGTGTGGTCTGATCCTGAATAAGACACACATCCTTTATCTCATGGGGTAGCGCCAAACAAGAGCACGTGAAGGAAATCACAAACACACAATTCTTGAAGACGGATCGCAAATTATTATTTTAAACATTGTAACGGGTGTCCATTAACTGGTATGGCTTTTGATATACTTTACCCTCATTGAATGATATATATTTTGTGATGTATTTTGTCCCCCCATGATTTTATCAAGGAATAATTGTTCAATTTGACACTCGAGCGCAAAGTTTGAGTGGCTGGGAGCTCCACCATTTAAAAAAACAACCTGGGTAGGACTCTGAAAAGCATGAACACACATTTATGCTAGCAGCAACTAAGTAGTATATAAAAAGGGCATGAACTTAATTTAAAAACTCATAACTAAACAATTATGAGAGAATCAGAAAAAAAAAATCTAAAGATTATTAATCAAAAGATTATTATTTGGGTTAGTCCTCCTTCACTAGACCGTGGGTGGATCAATGATTACTCAATATTACAATTCCTATGTGGGGTTTAATCAGCATTAGAATTACTTTTAAACCCGAATTTTTAAATGTTATTGTAACTGGTGCACAAGCACATAAATTTCCCAAGTTCTTTAACCCAGTGAGACACGTTGTACTTTGTGTCGTGCCTACCAGCTTCTCTTTGATGGAGTCCGAGTCTTCGGTCGTCCCCTGCTTGACGTGGAGCTGCAGCTGGAGGGCGTGGAGTTGGAGAAGCTGGTCGTGAACCTCCCGCTCCAGCACGGCCCGCTCTGCCTGCTCATCAGTCAGCTCAGAGCGCAGGTCTACCAGCTGAGCCTGCAGAAGGGAAGCACATGCATGGGTCAACCATAATAATAATAATAATAATAATAATAATAATAACCAGTGTAGGCCTACATTAAATTGGATGCAGCAATAACCTTCTAAAATAGTGATTATGCTGTGCAATATACATTCATGTTGACTTCTTGAATAAATGAATAACTAGGTTGTCATTAATGTATAACATACTTTAGTTCATGCTAATGAGCTTTTTAAAAGGACGGGTGAACTCTCCTGAGTTCACAGAAACATCCGTTACCAATATCTATTTTTACGTAATTTACAATGTGTAAATATTTCCTGTAAACATTAAATTATCCTTCTGATGAATGATGATTAACACAGAATGATCAAACAGTATATGGATAAAACTGAAACAAAGCAACACCCATTATTTTCGTATTAAAGCCGGTCCAATGCAGAGAAATAAATCAAGAGCAAACACAATAAACTCTTACCCAATTGTAAGAAAAATCTCAATTTTAAATCAAAAGCTTAAGGACATAAAACAAATTAAAAGCATGCAAAGTCAATAATCAGCCTCCAACCCTTTGCTCAGAAGCTGAGCCTTGTATTAACTTTCAGACTAACACTAGCACACCTCTCTCTATTCAAGAAACCCGATACATATCTATATCGTATCTAGAAAACCATCTTATCTTGGGTCACACATAACACCTGTAACCCCATTGACATTCAGGTTCCTACAGTCAATGATGCTTCTTACAGAGGTTCTGTTCTTCACTCCACATTTGATCAAATGAATGATTTGATTCAGCGATTCAAAGATAAATATTGGGTAGCAAATAATTTAATAATTAAGTATACATTTAAGAGGTTTGAGAAAGCAGAAAGAGCAGAAGGATTTTGAGTTTTAACTACAAAAACATCTACCCTCTGAATCTGTGATTCACGTTGCCAGATTTACTCTGTAATCCAATCACAGAATACATGCCCTTATTGGTCAGAAATTAAACTCAAAACAGATCTCTAATTTAATTTCATTCACTAGTTCTGATGGATTGCTTAGACATTTAAGTAATTACACTCAAATTAAAGCTCTTAAATCTTGCTGACCGCGCCTTCAAATGACAACATTTGAATGGTTAGAATGTATTCTCAACTGTATTTTCTTGTCCGAACAAGGCCTGATACAGAAGCCTTGGTTATAGTACAGTATAGTGGCCTTTTACATTGAAGTTCCTCCATATTTAAACAATGCATTTTTGCTTATAATAAGCATGTATCAGTTCACCAACCCAAGACAAAACAATCAATCTTTTCCTTTAAAGTAACAACCAGAGGTAAATTAATTCAGAATTGTTACCCCAACCAGCTTGCACCATTATGACAGCTATGATGGAAATTGAGTTTTTACTCTGATGAGGTTGCTACCATATAGCTTTTCTAGCCGACCTTTGAAACCATGCATTTGTCCAACTCCCTAGGTACATAGTTTCTCGGTTATACTTTTGTTGCTTTTGTGGTTATACTTTTGTTATTAGTTAAACAAACATTATACTATGTTTGTTTAACTGGGTTAGTCTGATTTAACATCTTTTACCAGATACACCTTGCCAAAACAGCAGCTGCATGTACAAAACACAATAAACCATACAATAAAACACCATGAAATGTAAACACCACACAGTACTAAATCCTTTTGCAGGGAGGTAGAATGATTGCTCTACATCCGTTTCAAACACAGATAAAACCATGGATGTGGGAATTAACGAGCTCCTTCATTCTCATTTTGAAGCTCATTCAAGGATGAGTGCCTAAAAACAGAATGGCTTTCTTTTCGAATGTCCCCAATATTCTTAGGGACTTGGTAAAACATCCAAGCAGAAGCTATAGGCTGGATGCATCGGGCTGGGACACCAGGGTTAGCCACTATTGCGATGGAGCTTTAGTGACACAGAGAGTCAGAACCTCTGTTTAACATCTCATCCAAAAGAGGGGGCTCTTGCAAAAGACCGAGTCACCTTCTCCATTCTGAGGCTTTGGACATATTACATTAGCGGACAATACATTAGGCGAATGGACAACCCCTATGGCCCTGCTACACTAGATGGACCAGGCCAGCCCGGATTAGCTTTGAGAGAATCGGACAGTGCTAGGCAGGGATTCATGGAGCTGGAAGGTCATCCACCTTCAAACTTTGTAAATAGTTAATTTTGTGAATCAATCAGACCATAGTCATCGGATTGAATGAGAAATGTAATTTAAGCACATCTGCATAGTTGAGTCAGGATATATTTTGCTTCTCAAAATTTGGATAAGTAGGATTATATAAAGGAGGTTGAACGACCCAAGAATGAATCCTTGATAATCCAAAATATAATTTTTGTTATTCATATATACAGTAACCAATTGAGGTATACAGTTACCAATTGAGGTATACAGTGGCCAATTGACAAAAGACTATTTCTAGGACTTGAACCAATTTAGTGCTGTACGAGATAGTCCTACCAAATTGTCTAGCCTGTCAATCTATATGCTATGATCCACCCTATCAAATGGAGACACTGAGATCCAATGACACTCCAACTGAGATTTTCCAAGATTCAGTTTTCAGGCTTGGGCAAGGCTGATAATATGATCCAACCAAGCTCTGAGGGACTTGGGTTAATTCTCAGATCATGCAGTTCAGCCTGAAAAACAGGCCTGGTTAAAAAAAAAAAGTTATTAAGTGTCTTTGGAATTTCCTACTAAGCAGGGCCATGAAGCATACTGAGATATTAAGCACGTCTCTGCGTTAATAAGCACAGAAACCACCCTGCTTGGCATGGGTCATGTGTTCGAATATGTTTGTTAGGTTAATATTGAAACTGCAAGTTAGCTTATTGGATTTATTTCTCTTCATTTTGGATACTAAGACAGTGACGTTTCATGTTAAGATAGGTCAGAGTTGGTGAAAACCTTTGATGGACATGCATATACAAACGTCATATCAATACATACATGAATACAAGCAAACATACCTCTAGCTTGTGGTTGAGTTGGAAGATGGTCTGGGCTTTGTGACAGAGCTGAGCAAAACATGAGCTCAGGCTCGTCATCTTCTGCCGACCTTCATAGGTGATGTCAGACTGGTCGGGGTCGATCTCGCCCAGGAGTAGATCCACGTCCACAAACGCCTTGTCGAACTCCTTCTCCAACACCTCCAGCCACCGGAACATGGACATGCCTGGGCTAGGGCCGATCAGGGCAGTGCTCTGGGCCGATTGAGAGCCGCAGCCGGGCGAAGCGGACATTTCCGATCACAGGAACAGCTAGGGTGACTAAGACGTCCGCTCAGACAGCTCGCTTATCTAAACGACGGCTACTATCTGACGAGATACAAAAAATGAGTTTTGTATTTCGTAATATAACATGAAGTGTCAGTCTGGATTTGACGGACTCGAGTTAAGATCTAGGTAAGGCCTGCGAGGAACCGACAGAGTTTCAGCTTCCTTGATCGGTCCCTTCTTGTTCTTCCTACTGCCCTCTGAGTGTGCGTCTCGGCGTCATGGGGGCATTACCGCCCTCTTCCGTTTCGGGGTGGGAATAGGATGATAAACTTCGGCGTATACTACACGTGACGTGACTCTAAAAATAAACAAGCGGTTTATTTGTTTTTATTAGCGTGACGAGACGGACATTTTCATTTGCGATGAAAACAATATCGCCACTTTGAGATCTCAATCATAGGATGTTGACGAATATCCCGAGATAGCGAACCAATGAAATTGCGCCATTTTAGGAGGTTACGTGTAGCATACTAAATTGTATTATTTGATGGCTGAAGTCTAAAAACTCCGTGCCACTTCTTCCTCACATAATATCGTCTTATTTAGTTGATTGATTTTGCATCAATGTGAGGGATTCGGATTACTCTGATTAATTAGGCAAAAGTTCAAATAGCTTGACTCAGATTTAGCCTATAGTAAAGGTAAGTAGCTTATTGACATTTGTACTTTAAAACGGCTCTTTGAAAACATAGGTATCTCAAACTCGTAAAGATTAAAATATGATCCAATATGAATATAGTTAGGTCTGAATATTTGGACAGTGACACCATTTTCCTAATTTTGGCTCTGTAGGCTACACCAGAGGATTTTAACTTTCGCAGACATTCAGCTTTAATCCAAAGGGTTGATCAAAAATATTGAACGAAAGTTTAGAAATGTCAACCATTTTTAGTCCCCTATTTTCAGAGGCTCAATTTTAATTGGACAAATTAAGATAGAATGTTCATTATTACAACTTCGTCAAGAATCCTTTGCAGGCCATGTGCCAAAATAATGGGATTCCTCGTGTGATGCTTTGCCAGGCCTTACTGCAGCTGTCTTCAGCTGTTTGTTCGTGGGTCTGTCTTTTATTTTATCCACAAGTGAAAAGCATGCTCGATCAGGTTGAGATCAGGAAATTTCGGCCATTAAATATTCCACTTTGTCCTAAAAAAAATCCTGGGTTGCTTTCGCAGTATGTTTAGGTCATTGTCATTTATATTCTCCGCTCCGTCCAATCAACTTTGCAGATTTTGGTCAAATTTGCGCAGCCATGCACCACACTGCCCCAGTGTGTTACAGATGTTATATCTCGGATAATGATTCGTTCCAAGTTTTGCTCAAGTCTTCTCCATACTTTTTTCATCCCATCATTCTTGTGCAGGTTAATCTTAGTTCAGTCCAAAGAATGCTGTTCCAGAACTGGCTAAGCTTTTTGAGATGCTCTCTTGCCTTTCTATTCTTGAAGCTTATGAATGTGGTGAACCTTCTGCATTTGCTCTTAATGGTATACTTGGATAATACAATGCCTGCAGACAGTGAATGAGCCTAGTGTAGCGTGAACAAGGGGATTTTTCATATATTGTTAGAAAAGCTTACTATTGTATTGTGCCATCTTAAGTTTAAGTGTGGATAAGAAACTTCTGGCATATTCCTACATTTATCCAATTTCATCATGGATATTTATGAAAGCATTGCCTACCATGCTACCAACTATGTCTACACTGTTTAGCCACCGGCACTCAAGCAGTATGCCATTCCAGTCTAACTACCATCAGCAGTAGTGGCCCAGCTATACAATAGACCTGCAGTGCCCTAGTGATCCAAGTCAATTCAGTTTTGGCCATCTCATTTCAAATAATTAGTTTAAGTTAAAATTGCTGAATAAGTAACAGACCAACGTACAGCATGATTAGTCTATATGTTGCAAAAATTTGACTTTAGCTAGATGGTTCCGTTCAATAAAATACGCTTTATTTGACAAAGCAAAACAGCAGTATTAGAAGGTTCACATTTGATGTTGAATCATCAATAATAGTTGCATTAAAGCTATGAAAAATAGCTCCTGTGAAAGTGCATGCAGAAAGCAGCATTAAGGGTTTTGAAGAACCTTCTTTTTAGCAAACACAAAATAATTCCTTTTGATTACACAATCATAAAATCTATTAAAAGCCATTATAAAAAAATGCTTATCATAAACAGCGATTGAGTAAAAAAGATGAATAGCCACTTTCTGAAAAGTAATGCATCACAATGTTTTAAAAAGTTAAAAAGATTTAAAAATGATCTAAAAATATTAGTTACGTGCAAGTGTAACAGTCTAAATACAATTGTACTCCTTGGTTCTTTCATGCACATTGAGCTATAGGGGTAAACAACAATATTCTGGTGCAAGAGTCAGCACCAAGCGTCTCATTAAGTATTTAGCTTTAAGGCCACCTGTGTGGGTAGGGAACAATGAGGTTGTTCATACTTTCTAATGGACATAGTTCATCGAAGTAGGAAAGACAGCCTTGTGCGTGTTGTAGTACCAGCCCCTTAATTGCTTCCAAGTAGAGAAGCTGTCCCGAGTTTAGATACAGCCATACAAGTCTGCTCAGCTGGGCGAGGTCACCATCTCCATGAAGGCTATCTGCAAGGAAGATAGAAATAAGCCAATACCAACTAAAAAAAAGCATAGGTGAGAACCAAGTGTTCCGCCAATATTTTATAAAGTCAACTAAAACCTGAGGTACCTAAATGAGAAAAGAAAACGCTAGATACTGTTTAAAAGCTGCTATACATTTGCTCAGAGTTCCCCAGGATTGACTGTCATGGCATGAGAAGTTTAATTAACATCTACCGGTTCAGTGGCTTCAACACGGTGAAGTCAACTCATGGTGTCGTTAAGCAATACGTGTCGTCAACCATTTTCAAATAGCTACTTCCAGGATAATGCCACGTGACAAAAAGCACTTGTATGCTAGTTCAACATCTTAAGACAGATCAGTGTACTCTAATGACGGAACAGTGAACATGAGGGAACCAATTCAGGACCTTTGCCATGAGCAAAGCCAGAGGAATGTAGATGACCTGTACTTTGAGCGTAAACATGGTCCTGGGTTCTACCTAGTACTGAACAGCATGTCTTTAAAGAGTCATACGCACCTTGGCTGATCTTACTGTGATACTCTAGAACCGTAAAGAGGTCCTCTGGGAGCAGGTTTCGAACCCAGGCGTTGTCTTCTAAATTGATCCAGCTGTGAACAAGCTGCTTCCTTTGGAGAAAGTTTTGAAGATGACTCAAGTAGACTGCGTTTCCTGAAACCATGTAGAGCCTGAAGCATGGAAATCGGATTACACATTAGCACAGATAAATTCACCCAAAACACGCATGTCTAAAAAACAATTGGCATATTTTTTTTTGGAAAAGTATTAATCAAAAGTTCCATTCAGTTATATGTTGTCCCTGCCAAGTAAATGCATTTGAACAGTCAAGGCTTACTTGTAGTAAGGCAGGTTCTCGATCATCTTCCAGTTGACATAGTTTGCGGCCGTTTCCTCCAGGGTACAAACCCGGCTCATTTGGGACTTTGCCACCTCCCAGAATCTTTGGTGGTCCACCATTCCTTCCCAGACCTCTCTACGGAGCACAATATACACCCCAGCCAAGGTGTCCCCGTACACCTGAACACAAAGAATGAACATGCAAATGCAGCTTTATTAACAAGTCGGTGGCATTTCATCTTTACACAACTAACTGAAAGGTCCTCTTCCAATTGAGCACGTCAAGATTTTTTCTCATTCATCTTGCCACAGGCACTCGCTTGAAATTGCTGGGAAAGGGGCATCTCCAAACAATAAAGAAACTAGTAAATTGTCCTTAATCAAATCTTAATCAGCTGAACATTTATTCAGAGTCAATGTTAAAATGACCGTCTGGTTTCTGCTTATATTTTGACCTGTGAAGTGATATTTATAGGGTTGCTTGCGACCACTGGTTGAAATGATCTCCTTGCCGTTGATGTTGTAGTCGGGAACCGATTTAGAATTGAATGGTGAACCAAGAATCACATATTGTGCGAGTCCCACCGCAAATGTGAAAAATCTCAGCTTTTAATTGACTAAAGTCTCCATTTTATACCTTTCTGCGCTTCAGCCTTCCCCAGTCACGCCCCAGAATCCAGGCCACCAGGGATTTGCACATGGAAAAATAATTCTCTATCACCTGGATGCCTGGAAAGAACCATGATTTTTTTTAAATAACAACATAAGCATAGCAGCCCGTCAGTCTGGCCCAACTGTTGTCACCATTAGAGGTTAAAGAAAGCCTGAGGCACACCTTCCAACATACTTCAAATGCCATTGGGGCTTGATCAGGATGCAGTTTGGCTATACAGTAAACCATAACTAAACAAGTGATGAGTAAATTTTGATGTGCACCATCTTTAGACAGATATAACTCACCAGCCGTCTCATCGCCAAGTGCCAACCTTCCTTTCCAGTAATCTGCTGTGATTGGGTGCAGGGAGGCCAGGTACTCCACATCACACTTTGGATTCGCCCATTTGGACACCTTGCGCTTGCTGTGCTTTCGCCATTGCAGGAAGATGGCGTGTAGCTGACGGTTGAAGGGAGGGGGCTGTTTGAAGAGCCAGTAGGTGAAGTGCCACTGGAAACGGTGCCCTGTATACTGGTGAAACAGGGCCTCGAGGTCCTCGTGATCTAAAGGGAGCCGTGAGGGCATTAATGCGTATAATATATAACACCATTTCCTAGTCATCATTGTCACAAGTTAGCTACAATTCAGTTGACCCATCTGAGTACTTGAAAATGAATTAGACTTTTAAAGTGGACATATTATGAAAACACTTCTCCTGGGTTTTGGGTCTCTGATGCTCCCACACGCATACCAACCTTGAAAATAGTCTGTACATGATTTTTTTTGATAGATGAATTTCTGAAAGTACCCTGCCTACAGTAACCAAACGAGCGCACGTGAATATTGCCTCCCACTTCCCCACTCTCCTCCAATCAGAGCACATCTAAGATTTTGTGGACCAGTGGACGTTTAGCTCCGGCGGGGGGGGAACTCGGCGGCAGCTCAGCTCCGGGAGTACAATCCCTTTCTCTGCCGGACTGCCGCCGAGCTCCCCCCGCTGGAGCTGCCGAACTGCCGCTGAGCTAACCCCCGCCGGACTTTTCAGCTCCCGGAGTACACTGCTGGAGCTGCCGGACTGCCACCGAAGCTTCGGCCGCAGCCGGATGGCTTTGACGGCGTCCCTTCTCCTCAATGCTGTGGTTAAGTCTGACAGCTCATTGGTCAATGGGCAGCAGCTCATTTGCATTAAAGCTACAGACACCAGAACCAGCGCATTCTGAAGGGACTGAATCAGAGGGGAATAGCGGTAGGCAATATTTTTTTTTCTAAAAGCTATTTCCAGCAAACAGCTTCAAAAACATGTTTTCTCAAACTCAAATACTATGTTAAGTTGTTAGGAAAACACCATAATATGTCTCCTTTATATACATAGACTAAGTAAGAATTAGCCAAATAAAAACAGTCAACTATATGTATAAGAGTTTGATGTTATTATGGTATATAACATTGTTTACAAGGTTATGTCTAAAACAGCATTCCTTAAACTATGGGCCCCAATGTGGGATCCGTTCCAGTGGGAGGTCGCACACTAGAATTTGTGATTCTTTCAGAGTGTCGTCTAACGGTCTGCACAAAAATGATCGGTTTGGTCAGGGGAGGATGAAAAGTTTTGTAATCCCAGGTCTAAGTGATCACAGCGTGCCATAGTGTAAACAGTCGGTTACCCTGACGACGCCGTCAGAGTGCCCAGTCACGATGACGTTCTGCGTGTCCCACTCGTTCATCTCCGACACGCAGCAGCAGAGGATGTTCTGGCTGCGGCCCGTGAAGGTGTTGGCGCTGGAGATGGGGCTGCCGTTGATGCTCCACACGTGGATGTAGGTCCCCGCGCAAGACACAATGTCCCCCTGTAGACAGACGGGCAGACACACAGGGGCTAGGGTTAACACTCAATCCCAAAGCACACCGCTGTGTCAGGGGGTATGGTTAAGACTCAAGCCCAAAGCCCACCGCCGTGTCAGGGGCTAGGGTTAAAACTCAGGCCCAAAGAACAGTGCCGTGTCAGGGGCTAGGGTTAACACCCAAAGTAAGGCCCTAATGCCTATATCTCCGAGGTGGAATGGTCACAAGCTTTCAAATTGTGGGTACAAATTGTAGGGGCGAATTTCCTATAAGGGCGCTACACAACAAATAAGAACTGAAATTCCCGCTCGGTGTAATCTCGGCGTAATAAATAGAGATAGGTACGGTTAAGCTCTGGGGTAACAGATAGGTAGGGTTGATGCTTAGAGTGAGGTAGGTAAGGGGTGAATGGTTAGGGTTAAGGTTAATTAGGCTAGTGTAAGGAAGAATTATGAGTTTGTTTGGGTAGCGTTAATATAAGGTAAGCAAGGTTTATGTCTGATGTCGGGTGGAGCTCACTGTCAGTTCGTTGATGCAGAGAGCAGAGACAGGGGCCCGGTGCCCGCGGAGCTGCGTGACGAACGCCAGCTTGTTGAGGTCCCAGATGATACAGGTCCTGTCCCGGGAGCCGCTGACCACCATGTGGTACGACGAGGAGGCCATCAGACACGTCACCGCGTCTGTGTGGCCCAGCAATGCCTGGCCGACAAAGGAAGACCACCATTAGATACAAGAACTGGCCAGTAAATATACCTGGTCTATTAAAGACACCCGGCCAGAAAAGACACCTGGCCAGTAAAGACACATGGGGCCTCATTACAGAAAAAATCCTAACTGCTCCTCCTAACTTAAAGGCTGTGTTACAGTTTAACCGGAAGTTTTGATTAAAGCCCTCAAAATATGTATATAATTTATAAAATGTCTCCAAAATAGTGTTAAAGTCCAGCTTTTGTAGTTTTTGGCAATAACGGGTGTTTTCTAACGCTATTCGGCGATGACGTCACGTTGTGGAGACGTGGTAGAAGGTAACCTCAGCCTAGTATTAGAACTATGGCGTCTAAGAGGTGGCAAGAACCACAAATAACATGCATGATGGCCCACAGCCGTATAATTTAGAACCTGACAGACGTGAGAGGGTGAATGAGGAATTGCCGAGAACTGATGGCGGTCAAAGCCAATTAAATGCATGGTCAGAGGAGAACGAGTGGAGAGTTGCTATCATTTAGCAACGCAGCAACGAGCGCTGGAGCTTGTCAATGAACGGCAGTGCATGGGGTAACTTGCCAGTCCCACCTGGGAAATGCTTCCCAGATAATCCCTAATTAAATCTTACCCTTGACCTTGTAAAAAGATTTCCGATTAGTTATCCCATGTTTTGATGGTAGCCTACTAGCTCCAGTAACAACATATTTGCCTAGAGTTTATTTCTAAGCTTTATTTTACCCAGTGTGCGAAATACCCGTCCATATTCGGGGGTCCCCATCTCCCGATTGTTGCGCAATACCGATATACATTTTGCAGTAGGCCTATAACATTACAATATTTCATGGATCCAAGCCAAGCAAATCAGTATTTAGCCTACATGACAACACACACACACACCGATATGCTATATATTTTAAAGCAACACTGACATAGGAGGCTGCATTAGCTAAAGTTGTTTGGATGCACGTTGATTTATTACAAGGAGAGGCAAAGTTGTGCATTACAATGCAAACCCGACAATAATTGGCACCACTTAGAAGAGCAATCCACTGAATAAATGGTAGGTATAGCCTATCGGACACACAAACAGTGCACTTGCAAATGAGTGCCTGCAAGTATGATCGATTGTGGTGTGACATTATTTAACCATCAATCTACCGCAAATACGATCAGACAGATTGAACATATACACATTGAACACATACACAAAACACATTTGTCCAACCCAGCGAATGCTGACAGACAGCCCACAACAAGCCAAACATCACCACGGCGGGTATGCTCTCTCTCTAATTTTCGCACGCCTGTACACAATCAATCCAACTTATCCAACTCCAAGGCTAGGCTGTTTCACTAAGATCACAACTAACCACAAGGCCTTCATAACAATGCAGTATACCGAAGCCGGAAAGGACACACGCGCAGTCACACACACTCATCTTATGCAAAACAATCCGTTTTATCATCAACATTCAGTCACTGCAAAGGTTTAAAGAATAGCCTCTTACCCTCAATTAGAATGGACCCAATGTGTGTGATTGATACAGTCTGGTATAGCTTTCACTTGCTATCCGTTTTTAGTATGACTTCTCAACATTACATCTTTCTTGTGTTAGGCGCACATGGCTAATTTTCATAAGCGCAAAGGACATATTTGATTATATTTCTATCAGTCTATCTATCTATCTATCAACGCAGGTGTCTACACCGCATTCCAAATTACTATGAAAATTGGATGCAAGTGTCATTTTTCAATTAAACTCATGGATGGTATTGTGTCTCAGGGCTCTTTGGATCACTGAAATCAATCCCCGACACCTGTGATAATTAGTTTGCTAGGTGAGCCCAATTACAGGAAAACTACTTAAGAAGGACGTTTCACATTATTAAGCAGACCACAGGTTTCAAGCAATATGGGAAAGAAAAAGGATCTCTCTGCTGCCGAAAAGCGTCAAATAGTGCAATTCCTTGGACAAGGTATGAAAGATTAGATATTTCACGACAGCTTAAGCGTGATCATCGTACTGTGAAGAGGTTTGTGGCTGATTCAGAGCACAGACGGGTTCATGCAGATAAAGGCATAATGAGGAAGATTTCTGC
>OOFH01121806.1:1873-12500 GCA_900323355.1 Merlangius merlangus | reverse complement strand
CCAAAACGTTAACAGCAGACCGGGAATTCTCCCGATAACCACTCCGCCACCGTGTGTGTGTGTGTGTGTGTGTGTGTGTGTGTGTGTGTGTGTGTGTGTGTGTGTTTGGTGTTTGTGTGTGTTATTTGATAGCCTAGTAATGTGTATAGGCCTACGTACGGTAGGAATATTCATACTGGTTTAAATAATAAATGTTATAGTATTTCCCATCTTTGCTGAGCAAGAGTTTTGTTCAAAAGTTCAGTGATTGAAACAAATAAAATCCTGGGCTATTGAAGTTTTACGGTAGGCCTACCACTGTCATGCACCTACCCGATGTCAAGTGGCCGGGTTGAATTCACTGCGGGTCTCTTATTGTCCTTCTCAACACTCTGATCTCATGAAAAGGCTAGCAGCACGAAATCTAGGGATATTTAGAAAAAAACGTGTGATTAATCGCGAGTTAATTATGACATTAATGCAATTAATCACGATTACATATTTTAATTGGTTGACTAGTATTTAGTATAGTATTTAGCACTAGTATTTTATGTATAATGTGGAGTATTCTCCTGAGTTTGTCGACCAGAGACAAAGCCAGTCTGTTCCTCATCTATCCAATCTGATACTATTGTTTGGAGCCTGTTTGAAATTATAGTGGTATAAAGTTTGTAATCTAAATTAAGAATTGATATTGGTCTATCATTTTGGGAGTATTCTTTATCCTTTAGTGGTTTGGGAATGACTGTAATTATTGCTTCCTTCCACGAGGGAGGAGTGTTATCTTTGGTAATGGTCCAATTAAAGGCTCTAAGTAATACTGGCGACAGATCTTTTTGAAGTTTATTGTACCACTCAGATGGTTTGGCCTTGTTTGTCTTCAATTTTCTTATTGCCTTTTGGATTTCATCTGTAGATATCTTTGCTGTTATGCGTTCATTTTGCACTTTACCTATAGAAGGCACATCCAGGGAGTCTAGATATTTTTTAGTATCCTTATGATTTGTTGTCGATGTTTGGGCGTAAATATCTTTGTAATAATCCGTGAACATCTTTTCAATTTCTTTTTGTTCATATTTAATTTGGTTGGTATTAGGATCACGTAGTTTATTGACTGTAATCCCTGCCTGTTGCTTACATAAACTTCTCAGCAATAATTTGGCATCTTTAGGTCCTAATTCATAGTAATTTTGTTGTAAATACCTAGCTTTTATCTATATTTCCTGTTGTAGTATTCTATTAATTTGGTTTCTCACCTCTTTCATTTGTTGCTGTATTTTTTTGTCTGTTTTCTCTATGTTTTTGTTCCAATTGTTTCAGGTCAGCTAACAGAGACTTGTACTGAGTTTCTTTTTCTTTTTTAAGTTTACTTGTAATTGCAATTCATTTTCATGGAGGGTTCTGCTTCGAGATTTCCATTCTCCCACCATAGGAAACGTAGGTAATATTGATCTTCTGCCTTCACGTGGAACTGGTGAAACATGCGCTCAATATCACACATGATTGCTACAGGACCTCGACGAATCCAACAGAGGACTCCGACCAAGGTGTTAGTCAACTCTGGGCTTGTCAGGAGGTGATCATTTAGGCATGTCTCTTTAAATCTTGCGGAGAAGCCAAAGGCGACACAAATTTTCCCAGGCTTTTGCGGATGATACACCCCGTGGTGGGGAATGTACCATGCGGGGGCTTTGCTGATGTCTTCTTTTGGGACCGTTTCTGCATCTCCACGGGTTATGGTCTCGTCCATGAAGGTCTTGTAGTCTTGGTAGTACTGCTCGTTTCTCTTCAGCTTCCTTTCTAGGCATCTGAGATGGTGGATAGCACATATCTTGTTATCTGGTAAGTTGGGTATGTCTTTCTTGAATGGCAGTGGCATTTCATATTGACCTTGAGGCTGATGCCCTTTTCCATCCTTGACAGGAATCCGAGGTCTTCTAGAGATATGTGGCCGTCCTCTGAAGCTCTATCCACAAAGTCAGATTCCAGCACCTTGATGCCAGTTGCAGGCGAGACAACTTCCTGGATCTGTGTTCACTTCTCTTGTGAGGTTTGAAAAGGATGGATTACCTGGTAACACTTGCTTCACAATGACCTGGTGATTCACTCCAATCGCATCTCCATAGTCGAGACATAGGTTACTGTAGCCAACTACACTCCAGCCCGAGTCCGTGCTCAGTGCAAAGGGATGATTTTCTTCACCAGAAACCACTTGGGACGAGTGCTTGAGGACAGTTGTACCCAATAAGCAAGCCTACTAAGCAGCTTTGGTGCGAAGCTATCTCATCTGCGATGTGTTCGAGATGTGGCAAGCTTTCGCCGTCTCTGGTGTGGGAATATGATCTCTGTTTGCCGGTACGGATCCCTTGCCAGTGACCTTGTATAGGTCACTGGCAAGGGAATTATCTTGTCAAAATAAATTCCTCTTACTTGCAGACCAGTCTGTTTCCTACAGGACACAACAGTGTCTCTTGAAGCCATTGTTGAGAGCTTTAGCTGAACTGGTTTGTTCTTCGCATGTAGAGCCTTTGCCGTGTCGCCCAGGAGAACGGTTGTGTCACTCTGTGTATACAGAAGTGCATACACAAGAACTTCACAATCAGGCTCACTTGTGGCTGACACCCACACTGGGATGATGGTGGACGTCTGAGTTTTTTTGACATGCTGGAGGACTGGATGTTGCTTCAGGTGAGGTTCTTGCTGCCCTATCCTGTGACTGTTCAATCTTGCGTCCATTTGACATTTCTCTTGCTGTATCAGGCATTGTTGACATCCTTCCTTGGTGCGATTATCAGGGAGGCAAGTCAGGTGTTTTTTCTCACACATTTTGCAGATCATTCTGTTTTCGTAGTCCTTTGAGCAGTGGCCAAACTTCAGACAGCCAAAGCACAACCTCTTTTCTCACACAAACTTGACTCGGTCAAAGACAGTTCCATCCATGAATTTATAAAACTTGTGAAGACTGCCCTGTACTTTCACAGAACACACAGCTTGTGGCTGCAGCCTTTTCGTCTGAACTTGTCGCCAATACCTTTGCTCCAGGACCCGGTCATTGGATCCTTGCTCTTCTCACTTTCAACTGGTTTTAGAGCATGGACGGATGATATCGGGTTGCAGGCGATTTTTTTCTTCACGTGTAACAAACTTGACAAACTGGCTGAAGCTTGGGTACCTGCGACTATGTTCTTGCTGTTCCATTACCTTCCTATTCCATCTTGAGCTCAGCAAGTCTGGAAGTTTAGCAAGCATTTTCTGATTCTCATTACAGTCATTGAGTATCTCAAGACCCTCAATCCGAGACATGCCGGGTTCACAGCAGCGGAGGTAGTCAGCAAGTTCTGGGAGTTCTGATCTTTCTTTGGAGCTTATCTTGGGCCATGAATCAAGCTTGTCTCTGAAAGTTTTGGCGATGAGGAATGGATTGCCATATCTCTCTTCTAAGATGGTCTGCGCTGTGTAATATGCAGACTCTGTGCCTAGAAGGAAATTACTCTCTATGGCCCTTTTCGCAACTCCACCCACATACCTTCGCAGGTAATATATCTTCTCTTCACCCGGTATGTTTTTCCAGTCAATCAGCGTATTAAATGAAACCTTCCAGTCGTTGAATCTGAGTGGATCGCCGTTGAATGTTGATGGTTCAGGTATAGGAAGACGGCTCGCGCTGATGGAGTCTGCAAATACTTTTTATAGAGGGCTGCAGTGGTATCTTCTTTGTTAAGAAGTGGCATAGCTTGTGGTGGAGGGTGATGCTTTGACAGGTTACTTTCCTGTTTGACCTCTTTCTTCTCCTCCTTCAAGGGGCCATGTTGATGGAGCAGCGCTTCCACTTCTTCATCTGAGTATTCATTCTGCTCATATACTTGCTGTTGTGCCTTGGCAGCCTTTAGCTTCCTTAAAGTATCCATTCGCTCTATTTACCTGCGCTTGGCCTCCAGAACCTTCTTCCTCTCTGATTCTTCAACTTCAAGAACCCTCTTCCTCTGATTCTTCAGCTTAGACTTTTTCAAGTTCTTCGATATAGTGTTCCTTTTCGAGCAGAACTTGAAATTCCGCTTCACTGGCAGCACCTTCAGCAACAGCGTATTGGCTGTGTGAAGAAGACTGAACTCCCGCCCCAGGAGGTGGTACCTCAGCTTGCCCAGTGCCCATTTGATGGCCAGGGCCTCATTCTTCTCATTGGAGAGGAGTTTCCTACTGATGTAGGTCACGGGGTGTTTCTCTCCCACCCGGACCTGGGATAATACCGCTCACAGTCCTACTTTGGACGCATCTGTGTGTACTATCAGGGGCAGAGAGAAATCATGGGTTATCAAGATAGGGTTCCGAGCAGAGGGCTCACCGAAGGAGTCTGAATGCCATCTCTGCTGCCTCTGACAAGGTTACACAGTCTGGCAGGGCCTTCCGGGTCAGATCATGTAGGGGGCTGGCCAAAGTGGCAAAACCGGGGATAAACCTCAGGTAGTGTCCTACCAGACCCAGGAACGATTTCACCTGTTTTTTGGAGGTGGGGTGGGGCCAGTCCTGGATGGCCGCAACCTTGGTCTCCTGGGGTCGGACGTTCCCATGTTCGACTTGGTAACCCAGATGGTCGTCTCCTCCAGGCCCAGGTGGCACTTGAAGGGGTTGGCCTTGAGGCCGGCCTTCCTCAACTCCCCCAGGACCGTCCGCACCTGTCGGAGGTGGATATCCCAGCTGGCGCTGTGGATTATGATGTCTTCGATGTATGCTGCTGCATACGCCTGGTGTGGCCGCAGGAGTTGGTCCATCATCAGCTGGAATGTGGCGGGTGCGCCATGGACCCCGAATGGCAGGACAGTGTACTGATATAGACCCCCCCGGGGTCACAAATGCCTTCTTCTCCCGAGCGGCTTTGGTGAGGGGAACCTGCCAGTACCCCTTTGGTGAGGTCCAGGATGGTGAGGTAGCGGGCGGGTCCGAGCCTCTCGTCGATCCTGGGAATGGGGTAGGCATCGAAGTCTGAGCCCTCATTCAGTCTCCGGAAGTTTTTACAGAACTTAAAGGTCCCGTCGGGTTTGGGGACCAGGACGATGGGGCTAGACCAGGCGCTGCACGACTCCTTGATGACACAAGAGCTGGAGCATTCTGGCGACCTCCTCCCAGATAGTGTTCCTATGGGATTCTGGGAACCAGTAGGGTGGGACGTGCACCGTGACGCCTGGCGCTATTTTAATGTCATGTTGGGTGACCGTGGTTCTCCCAGGTACCTCCGAGAAGGCATCCTGGTGTAGGACGACTTCCTCGAGGTCCTGCTTCTGGGAAGGGCTGAGGTCGTGGGGGGGACCTCCAGTATGCGGGGACCTCCAGTATGCCACGGAGACAACCCGGTATGCGGCGCCGGGTGGCTGGAACCAAGGGAGCCGGTACCGGTTGGGAAGTTCCGATCCGCCACTGCTTCAGCAGGTTGATATTGTAGAGTTGGGTGGGTTTGCGTCTCCCGGGCTGCCGTACTCGGAAGTTATCCTCTCCCACCCTGTAGACCACCTCGTATGGCCCCTGCCACTTGGCCAGGAATTTGCATTCCGCGGTTGGTATCAGGACCAGCACCAAGTCCCTGGGCTGAAATATGCGCAGCTGGGCTCGCCGGTTGTAGACCCGTGCCTGGGCCTGTTGGGCCTGTCAGAGATGGTCCTGGACGATGGGTCAGACCTGCGCCATGCGGCTCCGCACCTGCTCTACATGGTCCACCATGGTGCGATATGGGGAAGGCCGACTCTCCCACGCCCCTTTGGCGAGGTCGAGGAGTCCCCTTGGTCTCTCATCATACAATAAAAAAAAAAAACACGTGGAGGCTTGGGGTATTTTTTGCAGACTGCAAAGAGAAAACGGGGCATGAGCTGGTCCCAATTCTTCCTGTCAGTCTCCATTGCCTTCTTGAGCATTTGCTTGAGTGTCTTGTTGAACCATTCAACAAGCCTGTCTGTCTGGTGGTGGTACACCGAGGTTTGATGCTGTTTCACCTGGAGATGACTAAGAAGCTCTTTCACTCCCCGTGACATGAAGCAGGACCCCTTGTCTGTTAGTACATCCCTGGCTATCCCTACCCGACTGAACAGAAGCATGAGCTCCTTAGCTACAGCCTAAGCGGGTCCGGCGCGAGGGGCAGGGCTTCAGGATACCGGGTGGCGTAGTCCACCAATACCAATATGTACCTATGACCTCGGCTGGAATTTGGGAGAGGCCCGACAATGTCTAGTGCTAACCGTTCGAATGTTACCTCAATAATAGGCATAGGAATTAGAGGGTTTCGGACCGAGGGTCTCAGGGCAGTGCGCTGGCATTCCGGGCACACCTGACAGTACTGAACGACGTCTCTCTTCACCACAGGCCAATAAAAGTGGTCCAAAATCCTGTCCCTGGTTTTATCCATGCCTGGATGAGCCCCTAACAGAGTGTACCCTGAACAATGACTGCTAACATAAGGGTGGGGTACCACCGTTTGTTCAGTCACCCCCCCCCCCTTCTACTACCCAATACAGCAGGCCCGCCCTTGGTGCTGAAGTGAGGGTGAGGTTAGCTACTCACTGATTCCC
Organism: Merlangius merlangus; assembly: GCA_900323355.1. Classification (NCBI taxonomy): domain Eukaryota; kingdom Metazoa; phylum Chordata; class Actinopteri; order Gadiformes; family Gadidae; genus Merlangius; species Merlangius merlangus. The sequence continues at coordinate 5,967 of OOFH01121806.1, read as the reverse complement.
TCGCTTGGCCATCATGGGCGAGGACGTGGCTCCAGGCTTTCTTCAAGTCATCGTCCTGTAGCTGGGTGCTGGCGAACTGTCAGGGTCAGTCCATTCCTCCCCCCCTTGTTGGGAAGAAATTCGAGAACAGAATGAGAGGGGAGCTCTCGGATCCTCCTGGTGGGCCAGTCTGTTCGGTGGCCGTCAGGGTGTCCGCGGTGTCTAGGGGATTCCCCGTAGAGTCCGCTCGGTGGGGTCCTCCTGTCGAGTGGGCTGGGGTGCCCGGTGGTGTGGGGCCATCCCCCTCGGACCAGTCGCCCTCTCCGGATAAGTTTGGGATGAGTGCTGGGGATGAGTGGGTCACCCGAGCACCATAAGTGGTTTGGCCTGGTCGACTGTGCCTTTGTTGTATTTTATGAAATCCAACTTGTTTACATTTTAACAGTTTGTTACTTTGAATGAAAATTGTGTGTAATTTTTGAAAATCAGCAATAATTGTATGCTCCTCATTCACTTTGCACTCACCACTAGATAGCGCCACTGCACTGTCAAAAGGAATGATGAGGAGAATAGAAAAGGACCCACTACATGAGGGAAACAAAGAATGGATGGGTTGTAACCGTTGTCCTCCTGCTCATCTCCCACCAGGGACCTCAGCACAGAGAACCTGGCCTTCCTCAGCAGCCGCCAGGCCCTAGCCGACCTGGCCCACTTCCGCACCGCCATGGGGACCGCCCGGGGCCTGACAAAGAACCTGTGGGTTGCGTTTGGGGGTTCGTACCCGGGATCGCTTGCCGCCTGGTTCCGGCTGAAGTACCCTCACCTGGTACATGCCTCTGTGGCCACCAGCGCACCTGTCCACGCCACCGTTAACTTCCCAGGTAGGACTTGTAGCACAGCGCTCCCATGGGACTGATGAGATGATAACAAAAAAATTAAATGTAATATTGTGCAAAACCTCCTTTATTTCAGTAATTCAACTTAAAAGGTTAAACAAATATATTATAAAGACTTGTTACATGCAAAGTGAGATAATTCATGCCTTTATTTGTTATAATTTTGATGATTGAGTCTTAAAGCTTATGAAAACCCAAAATTCAGAATCTCAGAAAATTTGAATATTGTGAAAAGATTTAATATTGTAGGCTCAGAGGGTCAAACTATAATCAGCTAATGATTCCAAAAAACCTGGAAAGGGTTCCTGATGGTCTCTCAGTCTAGTTTAGTGGAATACACAATCATGGGGAAGACTGCTTGCCTGACCATCATTGACAACCCCCACAAGAAGGTAGAGCCACAAAAGGTAATTGCCATAGAAATTGGATGTTCTCAAATTGCTGTATCAAAACCCATTGATATAAAGTTAAGTGGAAGGGAAAAGTGTGGAAGAAAATGGGGCAAAAGCAGCAGGGGTGACCGCAACCTGGAGAGGATTGTCAGGAAAAGCCCATTCAAAAGTGTGTGGGAGCTTCACAAGGAGTGGACTGAGGCTGGGTATACTGCATCAAGAGCCACCACACACGGATTCTGGAAATGGGCTTCAAATGTAGTATTCCTCTTGTGAGGCCGCTCCTGAACAGCAAACACTGTCAGAAGCGTCTTACCTGGGCTGAAGGAAAAAAGTAACTGGTCTGTCGCTCTGTGATCCAACTTCCACTTTTCTGATGAGAGCAAATTTTTCATCTCGTTTGGAAACCAAGTACTGACTACATATGCATATACATGATTACACTTTTCAGAGGGCCGACATTTCTGTATCTAAAATCCTTTCTTTTTTTAATTCATGTAATATTCTAATTTTCCGAGATCTTGAATTTGGGGTTTTCATAAGCCGTTAGCCATAATCATCAAAATGATAACAAATAAAGGCTTGAACTATCACACTTTCCATGTAATAGGTGTACAGTGGGGCAAAAAATATTTAGTCAGCCACCAATTGTGCAAGTTCTCCCACTTAAAAAGACGAGAGAGGCCTGTAATTTTCATCATAGGTAAACCTCAGCTATGAGAGAAAATCCAGAAAATCACATTGTCTGATTTTTTAAGAATTTATTTGCAAATTATGGTGGAAAATAAGTATTTGGTCACCTACAAATCAGCAAGATTTCTGGCTGTCACAGACCTGTAACTTCTTCTTTAAGAGGCTCCCCTGTCCTCCACTCGTTACCTGTATTAATGGCACCTGTTTGAACTCCTTATCAGTATAAAAGACAACTGTACAAGCATTTCAAGGTCCTGGAGTGGCCTAGCCAGTCTCCAGATCTCAACCCCATAGAAAATCTTTGGAGGTAGTTGAAAGTCTGTGTTGCCCAGCGAAGGCCCAAAAACATTACTGCTCTAGAGGAGATCTGCATGGAGGAATGGGTAAAATGCCAGTAGCAGTGTGTGAAAACCTTGTAAGGACTTACAGAAAACGTTTGACCTCTGTCATTGCCAACAAAGGGCATGTAAAAGGTATTGAGATTTGAGATTACCTTTTGTTATTTACCAAATACTTATTTTCCACTATAATTTGCAGATAAATTCTTTAAAAATCATGTGATTTTCTAGATTTTTTTTTTTCATTTTGTCTCTCATAGCTGAGGTATACATATGATGAAAATTACAGGCCTCTCTCATCTTTTTAAGTGGGAGAACTTGCACAATTGGTGGCTGACTAAATACTTTTTTGCCCCATTGTATATCATGTATTAGTTTTACCTTTTAAGTTGAATTACTGAAATAAATTAACTTTGGCACAATATTCAAATCTTTTTTACCTGTGTGTGTATATATTATATATGGTTAATAATACTGGTTTACGTTTCATAGAGTTAATAATATATTGTTAATAATTCAGTTTAACATGTCATACAGTTAATAATATGATATAGTTAATAATACTGTTTTAAAGTGTAGTTAACAATATATATGTAATAATACTGTTTAACGTGTACTTAATAATATAATATATTGTGGTGACCCACAAGTACGATTAAGAGACAAGGGACTGTACCTTTTAAGGGAAAGGGTTATGTAACAGAGTTGCGGTTTTAACCTGGTTTGATGTGAAGTTATATTGAAGTGGAGAGTAAAGCCGACTCGACGGATCTCCGTCTCTTTTCTCCTCATTCATTGCACTCCACAAGTGGTGACCCTGACGCGAGTTGGATATGGCTGGGTTATGTCTCACATCGACGGTGGTGAACATGCTGCGGCGCCGGCCGCGGCTGACATTGTGGCTAACATCGGTGCTATCTACGCTGCCACCGTCAAGTTACCGGACTTTTGGCAGCACAACCCACGGCCGTGGTTTCAACACATCAAGGCCCAGTTCCAGCTGAGAGGAATAAGGCAGGACGTTAAAAAGTATTTCCACGTTGTAGCGGCCTTAGATGCCTCGACGACGGCCAGGGCTATGGCGCGGTTGGAGGCTCCTCCAGCTGTCGGCAAGTACGACTCACTCAAAACATTCCTGTTGAACCTCTTTGAACTGTCGGAGCTGGAGAAGGCAGACCGCCTGCTTTCCCTGAACGGCCTGGGCGACAGCAAGCCGTCTGAGTTAATGGAGAGGATGCTGGCTGTGCTTGGTTCGTCGGATCCCTCGTTCCTTTTCGCCCACATTTTCCTGCGGCAGCTTCCAGCACCCGTGCGTACCGCACTGGCCAGCTCCCCCCTCTTTTCCTCCAGGGACTACCGGACGCTGGCTGTGGAGGCAGACAGGATTTTCCTCGCCAACAGGCAGCAGTTTGTCCATGCGCTGCTGCCCCCCCAGCACACATCTGCCCCGCTTCCATCCCTGGTGTACGACCCGGACATCGCTTGGCGCCAAGGCCAACTAATGTCGCCAGCCTTGCAGTTTTGGGTCCCAGGGAAAAGCCCGGGCCAGCGCTCATTAGCGGCTGTCAGCGCTGGCCGTGACTGTAAGCTGTTGTTCGTCACTGACACCTCGTCCAGCCGGCGGCTGCTGGTCGATTCTGGGGCTCAGCGCAGCATCCTGCCGGCGAAGCCTGTGGACACTATGGCTGGCGGGTGTGGCCCTCCGATGGACACCGCCAACGGCACACCCATTCGTACCTATGGCATGAGGTATGTGGAAGTGTGTTTCGGCGGGCGGTGATTCGGCTGGGACTTAG